>JAGWEN010000236.1:0-117247 GCA_018703685.1 Orius laevigatus
AAATATTTTCAATTCACGACTTGCTCTATAAGATCGGGAAAGATCCCTCCTGAATCGCCGCTTTTCGTGACTTCCTCCGACATGTTTTAGTGATCTACGAACATAACGGTCGTAGCTTCTGGCGGATACTTATTACGCGCGGTGGCTGCGCCCATTCGGCACGAGTGTCTTTTGCCCGAATTTGTAAAGTCAACTCTGACTCGCGGGGTTTATTTCCACGACGACGACTTGTCCTGTAAGTTAATTCCTTCAGGTGCAATTTTAAAGCAAATTGCTGTCTAGACAAACAAAAATTATATGAAAAACGTTCGTTTCTTGTGTAGTGGGCATCTCTTTTCAGAGGCATGACGACCTGTGAGGCTCAATAGAGTTATGCCATCTTACTACACTCTGATAATCAGCCTCCACACATTTTTGTACAATAAAAACCTTCTGTCTTACCAATTATCGTTTAAAAGCTGAGAAAAAACACTGTAAAATGCTTTTGTAGGGCTCGTGCAAAAATGGAGTTGACAGGACAGAAACTCATACCACACAATCCCTAGCCTCTCAAAAGAGTCGTGATAGTAGGATAAATCGAATATCGGGCCGTACAAAATTGCCTTGCAAAATTGTATCGATAATGGTGGGCGTAAGGAAATTTTCAAACTAGCTAGGCCTGAATGTGACGGTGAGACGAACTCGTGGGAAAATTAATTCGAACGGTATAATTTTATATTTTAATCGAGTCTAAACTAAGCGTTATCTTTTATATCAACAGACAGAAGTATCAACCGTGAATGTAACAAATTATAGATTGATTTTTAATTATTACTAAAGATTTCGTCTCGTCTTGTGTCATACTGTTGTATAAGACGGTGTTTCTTTCTCCATCGTGCCTTAGAATGGGTATGTCTGTTATTGTTCACAAAAGCATACGGGTGTTTACCTGTTCACCCCGCCCGCGTCGTTGACGGATCACTTCCCGTTCGTGGTGAAATTGACTAGCGAGAAACCCTTCCTGTCCTTAAATGCAATTATTCGTATCGCGAGATTCGTCGTTATCGGGTGTGCGATATCTTTTTCTCTAATACAATGTATTAATGTAAACAAGGAAATGGTCCAATCCACGACAATTGACTTTTTCTTTACTACGAAATTACGCAAGATCGGAGTTCATCTCTTTAGGCCGAAGGGGGACAATGCACACGATGCGAATTAAATTCAGAACTCAGGTCCGCTTTAGTTTTTATAAGACCTAAAAATGCTTAATTATGTCGTTTTATATTGGCTTGAGTACCCAGGACCACCGTTTTACAGAGTAAGGAAAGGCGGGAAGATCTACCCGATTCATTGCATGAGATTAACTGTTTCAGAAGAGCGGACTGCAGGACCTTCGGGTGTAGGGTGGTTTTCAAGTTACGCGCCGGATGGTGTGAGAGAGGGCGTGAGAAAGGGGTGAAGGGGTATGGTTTGACATGTGGGGAGAGGGGAGAGGGGATAGGTGTGTGGTGGGTGGGCAAACCAGTTTTAACAGAAATTGTCTTTAGAAAAATATACAACGCAAACAGAGGTCCCGAAACTTTTTCACAGTGCGCATCCACACTTTTAAACAAATAAATCATCCTTCGTTTGCAAGTTTTGATGTTTTTGGGAATGAAATTGGTTTTGAAAATGTGATTTTCGAGGTTTTTGACAAAATAAATTGGCACTTAAAGGTTGCTTTTGAGCTATTTTTGAAAAAATAATATTTGCTCTATAATCATGATTGGTGTTGAGTTTTTGACAAAAAATAAAAAATTGTCAATGTTTAAGTCTTTATTGAGCATTAAATTACATGAGAGGTTAAACGAAATACAGATTTTTCGTACTTAACAACAGGATAGCCACCATGAGACATCTAAAGTGAACAAATAACAAAGATTATTGATTGGAAGGGTAGAACAGAAGAATAAACGTATCAAAACCACTCCGTGTACAAAAACACCGCCGCCTCGCAAACTCCTTCTCTTCAAGGTCGCGAAAAGATATGAGGTGCGATCACTTGCCCCGCCCGCCCGATGTGCGAGAGGTCGGTATGTGATTTAGAGACGAAGAGGAGAGATGAAGCGCCCTTAGCTCCCATTTTCAAAGGCTCGCGCTTGGCGCATCGCGAACTACTTGTTTACAGGGTGTGCATTAGATGGGTAGCTATGCAAATACCTTAATCAGTGATTACTGGTTAGGATTGTGGAACTATTGAATGAAAATACATCATTGGAAGAGGAAAACAGTAAGTTGAATTTTTCACGACTGGTTTTGAAGGTTTCATATGCTGAACAACTAACTTTTTGTACATTTGTAACTTTTGCACTTTTTGTAATAACTTTGTAAGTGCAATTTCTTTACGTTAGTTCTGTTTAACTTAAGTTAGGAGACGGATGGCAAATGCTCAGGAGCATCTCCTTGCTCAGTAATCACTATTCAGGTGTTATCGTATTTAAAAAGTAATAGTGGAGGAAACCTGCATAAACCATGATAATTGAATTTAAGAATTATGTTATCGATCAATCTAAAAGACTTACTACAGATGCATTATGTGCAGAGGTAACTGATTTCCCTGATAAAAAGTATTTCGCGATGCCGCCAAGGGGAGCTTTGAAAATGGGAGCAAGGGCGCTTCATCTCTCCTCTTTCTCTAAATCATACCGACCTCTCGCACATCGGCGGGCGGGAAAGTTGATATCATATCTTTTTCCGGCTGAAGAAGAAGGAGTTTTGCGAGGCGGGGTGTTTTTTTACACGGAGGGTTTTTGTACGGATATCACATCTTTTTGTAGTTGAAATTGTAGTTGACTTGGAACGTCCATAAGCAAGAATAGTTATCAAAGTAAACAAAACAAACTAACATCGACAAAATAATTTTTTCGAAATTAAAAACTTGGGCTTAATTTTATGTTTTTGCCGTGATGAACCATTATAATTATGGCAATAATCTCAAATTTTAATTCGATTTCAATTTGAACTTTCAAGTAACCTAAAAGCCTAAGTGGCTGCAAGCAACCTGAAATTGATTTTTTTGAATTCAGCTATGCGTTATATCTTTCAGCGGGTTAAATATTTGTTTAAATTTGGGTGGTTTGGGTGTTTTTGGTGATTTGGGTGTTTTTGGTAATTTGGGTGTTTTTGGTAATTTGGGTGGTTTGGGTGTTTTTGGTAATTTGGGTGGTTTGGGTGTTTTTGGTAATTTGGGTGGTTTGGGTGTTTTTTGGTGGTTTGGGTGTTTTTGGTGATTTGGGTGGTTTGGGTGTTTTTGGTGGTTTGGGTGTTTTTGGTGGTTTGGGTGTTTTTGGTGATTTGGGTGTTTTTGGTGATTTGGGTGGTTTGGGTGTTTTTGGTGATTTGGGTGGTTTGGGTGTTTTTGGTGATTTGGGTGGTTTGGGTGTTTTTGGTGATTTGGGTGGTTTGGGTGTTTTTGGTGATTTGGGTGTTTTTGGTAATTTGGATGATTTGGGTGTTTTTGGTGGTTTGGGTGTTTTTGGTGATTTGGGGGCTTTTGGTAATTTGGTTGGTTTGGGTGTTTTTGGTGATTTGGATGGTTTGGTTGTTTTTGGTGATTTGGGTGGTTTGGGTGTTTTTGGTGATTTGAGTTTTTTGGGTGTTTTTGGTGGTTTGGGTGGTTTGGGTGTTTTTGGTGGTTTGGGTGTTTTTGGTGTTTTTGGTGGTTTGGGTGTTTTTGGCGATTTGGGTGGTTTGGGTGTTTTTGGTGATTTGGGTGGTTTGGGTGTTTTTGGTTTGGGTGTTTTTGGTGATTTGGGTGGTTTGGGTGTTTTTGGTGATTTGGGTGTTTTTGGTGGTTTGGGTGTTTTTGGTGATTTGGGTGGTTTGGGTGTTTTTGGTGATTTGGGTGTTTTTGGTAATTTGGGTGATTTGGGTGTTTTTGGTGGTTTGGGTGTTTTTGGTGATTTGGGGGTTTTTGGTAATTTGGTTGGTTTGGATGTTTTTGGTGATTTGGATAGTTTGGGTGTTTTTGGTGATTTGGGTGGTTTGGGTGTTTTTGGTGATTTGGGTGGTTTGGGTGTTTTTGGTGATTTGGGTGGTTTGGGTGTTTTTGGTGATTTGGGTGGTTTGGGTGTTTTTGGTGATTTGGGTGGTTTGGGTGTTTTTGGTGATTTGGGTGTTTTTGGTAATTTGGGTGGTTTGGGTGTTTTTGGTAATTTGGGTGGTTTGGGTGTTTTTGGTAATTTGGGTGGTTTGGGTGTTTTTGGTGATTTGGGTGTTTTTGGTAATTTGGGTGGTTTGGGTGTTTTTGGTGATTTGGGTGGTTTTGGTAATTTGGGTGGTTTTGGTAATTTGGGTGGTTTGGGTGTTTTTGGTGATTTTGGTGGTTTAGGTGTTTTTCGAGTGCCCTAGGAAAGTGAATTTTTATATTGGTTTGGCGTTTTTCAAGGTCGATGTTTGAGTGCGCAGTAAAAGTTGCGCAGTAGCCCTAAAATTTCAGTTTTTTGGTCATAACTTTTTTTTGCGACCAGCTATCGGGTTAAATCTTTCAAAAGGCACTGGCTAAAATTGAAACGAAGGTCCCTGTAAAATTTCAAGTCGATCGGTGCAGAAGTAGAGGCTGTAGCCCTGGCTAACTGAATAAGGAGAAGAAGGAGAAGAAAAACATGGTAAAGGCCGAAAACCGGGTTTTCAGAGTTCTATATCTCAGCTCCATGTGAACCGATCGACTTGAAATTTTCAGGGCTTCCTATTATCGTATTAGAGAAGGTCTCTATAAAATTTCAAGTAAACCGTTCCTCAGGAAGCCGAGATCCAGATACCCGAAAATCGCATCTCGTCACGTCCAGTAAACATACACTTGGTACCGTTTGAACTTTCGGACGGATTTTGCTTGGCGGGGCGGAACGCTACCGCGTTCCTAGATTGAGTTTTGTTTTGCCTTGCTCAAAAAGCACGAATCTTGATCCCTGGGTGTCGACGAAAATTGGCTTTTAAATGTTGATTTTGAGGTTTTTGACGAAAATTTGGCATATAAATGTTGATTTCGAGGTTTTTGACGAAAATTTGGCTTTATAAATGTTGATTTTGAGGTTTTTGGACGAAAATGTGGCTCTTAAATGTTGATTTCGAGGTTTTTTGACCAAAATTAGGCTTTAAAAATGTTGATTTTGAGGTTTTTGGACGAAAATTTGGCTTTATGAATGTTGATTTTGAGGTTTTTTGACGAAAATTAGGCATCATAAATGTTGAGTTCGAGGTTTTTTTGACCAATATTAGGCTTTTTAAATGTTGATTTTGAGGTTTTTGGACGAAAATTTGGCTTCATAAATGTTGATTTCGAGGTTTTTTGACAAAAATTAAGCTTTAAGAATGTTGATTTTGAGGTTTTTGACGAATTTCAGGAGATAGGTATTAAAAATATTTTGAGCTTTCCCACACCCCCCCTTGGGGACAGCTTACGCCCCCCAGTTAGGGAGCCACTGAGCAAAAATAACGCTAAAAAAACTGAGGTTCTGTCCACCGGCCAGTCCGCCCCTGCATGATTTTATATGTAATCCAAGTCCCCTCCCAGGTGAGAGATCCTTGAGGAGTTTACAATCGCCCAGCTCGTTTGTGGTGGACGTTTTCGAGTTAGTAAAAAAATGAAACTAAAGAACCTGAGAAGTGCAAGTTCACGTACCTGCGATAGTTGATATAAAAAAGGTATAATTTTCGGGACAGAAGATATATTTCAAACGATGTGAGAGAAACAACGCTATCACGGAAAGAGAGAGAAAAAAAAAAAAAAAAAGAGCCGAGGCTGTTGTTTTTAACGACATAGGTGAGTGGCCACCCCTTCTCAAATGATGCATCGCCTTAATTCGTTGAGGCCGGAAATGATATCGTAGCATGAGCGAGGGAGGGAATTCTCGAATCGTTTCGCTCATTGTGCAGGTATAGGAAAAGAAAAGTGAAAAATAACGTATGAGGACGACCTTGACAGTGGATAAACGTGGGAACCAGACGTGGGAAGAGACCGAAAATAATTAGTAAAAGTTAAATTAACTTTCTTTTTGTTCATTTTTTTCCATTTAGGGAAAAGGTTCATCCTTAAAGACTTTAAAATCGGAATGGGGTTCTGTTAAATACATATTTGTATATTAATTTTAAAATGGTTCCTATGGAAACTACTGGAGTTAACTTTAGTAATGACTAATGAGTAGTAAGACAATGACTATTAACTAATGAGTTGAGATATCAAACTATGGTCCTAACCCATCGAAATTCCAGGTCAGATTCGATTCAGATATCCCACAAGACAAGCTAAGAATGGCCAATTTCATTAATTTTAGCGGATTTCCGTAGGAAAGTAGGCTATTGAGGTGGTCGTCACGGAGGCTCCCAGGCTAGAGGCTTATATATTCGTGATCAGGAAGCTCTGGGGATCACAAAAATATAGGATGTTCCTTTCATGTTTATATATATTTTTCTATAGTGGAAGTGCATTCTTAATTGTCACCAACGCCCACAATTTCCTAATCTGGGAACTTGGAATGGCCCTTCGATTAGATCCTGGGATTAAGATGTTTTTTCTTCGATTTTTCCCACGATTTTTTTTCACCTCCTTCATTTTTTTCTTGAGATATGTTTTAATAGGGCTTTAACACCCGTGGATGAATAATTCAAAAAGGAAATATTTGCCTGGGGTGAAGGCAGTTCACAAGCCACATCCTGCACAACAAAACACTTCACGTTGCTAAAAGCATCGCTAAAAGAAACCGAAGAAAAGATTCCAAGTAGCTGTCGGAACAAGCAGTTTCCGAAAAACAAAGAGGTTTTATTATGTACAGGATCATCATTAGTTTGATTTTTAAGGTCGTATGACGTATAATCCCTTGAATCTTGAAAATCTGTCATTCAATGGATCTGCAATCTATAATAAACGTAGTACCTCAGGAAAAAATACAGGGCCAGTCGGTAGGATCGAACCCGGGACCTTCACAATGGGATTCTTTCACGCTACCCAAGTAGCTACCAACCCCGGAGATACTCCTGTAGTACCTGAAAGTCCTCCCCTTTACTAGAAGGCCTACGAGTTCCTCGACTACAACACAATCAAGGGTTCCCGGACGTAATACACGGTCTATTGTTTTATTTTAGAGGTTGGACAAAATGCACTATCACCCCGGACAAAATACTAATGCAAGCATCGACTGCAGGTGCTTGCTGGTTTTGATTGTATTATCTTGATTCTGTTTCGGCATGAAGGGGGGGGGGATGAAAGGGTCATAATGATCAGAGACATTATATCTGAGTATGAGTGAGCACTTGGCTCAAAAAGCAAATTACGTTTTTTCAGCTCCCCATCGTCCTGACCTGAAATTTTCAGGGGGTTGGCATTACGATGAGCTTATCCTAAGTTCAAGTAGCAGTTAGTTGAGAAATCCCAAAAACTTATTCTCTTATACTTTTTGTCATTGAACACCGCCCTAAATTGAGATTTTTCATTTTTTTGTAGTTTATAAATCTCGTTTTTAAATCACGAGTTTATTGAGTGTAGTGTGGGTGCTATTTTATTTGGTATCCTTTTAACTCCAAGTGAACTAACACGTTCCGCAGGTTGCTTGCACCTGCTACTTCATAGCCGATTGATTTTCCTCACAATGGAAGCAAAAAACGGTCTTAGTTGTATAAATAAATTATAAATTAATTTTATTAGTTATTCAATCCAGCAACGAACTTTTGAGCACAGGGGAGTAATAGCCTAGAGTAATAAGTATGCATGTATCTTTAAAAAGTTGAATCGTGCATGATAGATCGTTTATAATAAATCAAATTGAAATTTTTGTTATTTTAGTTTTGTAGCTGAGAATGTCTCCAATTAATTAAATATAGTATGTATCTTCCTAATCTTACTCTTTAGCTAAGTAGGAGGTTTTATTTCAGGAAGTTTATTTCAAAACGCAAGAACCATTCCTCCTGCATTAGAAATCTGAATTTGTGTAGTAGTCCAGATCTAGTGTTATTGAATTTTTTACACAATTTTTTTAATTTTATGTAAGATTTTAAAATGTCTCACCTGAAGTCTTTAGTAATCCTAATGTAGTCGGAAACAACAGAGTTTTTTTATATAAAAAAATCACAAAGATCACAAAAGTTAAAAAATTTTCTTGGAAAAAACACGAAATAGTTCAAATTGTTCGCGGACGGCGTGCACTCGAGTCTCTTGAGGTGAAGACTGATAAAGGATAGCGGTGGCGTCCGCGGTTGTTGGAGGGGGAGGTGGAGGCGGGCGAGCGAGGCGGGCCTTTCCCCCTCAATATCATCCCCTTTCGATCAGCAAGTTGGTAAAACATTTGAATTATAATTTGACTGATTCATATTCAAAGGTAAAACGCTTCAAACCGATTTTTTTGAGAGTGAATGAATATTCGGAAAAGAACATTTTACATTTTTTCCCTCAACGAGGCTTTCAAAGAGCTTATGAACGATTTAGGGGTGTTATTCGGAGAAAAGATTTGAGCAGGAGAGAAGAATCAACTCAAAAAGGACATTACAGGAGACAAAATTATGTATTGACATTTAGTTTTTTCAGCTCCCTGCCAACCGATCGTCTTGAAATTTTACACAAGTCTTCTTTAATATTACAATAAAATGCCCTAAAAATTTCAAGTCGATCGGTCTAAAGGGAGCTGAGAAAACATCATGTCCTTTTGAGTCGAATCTGCACTAATACTATTTTGGATACCTCCCTACGTTTGGCTCCCTGAGGACCGATTATTTATTTTGCACACCTCTTATGAGAAAAGCCCTTAAAATTTCAAGTCGATCGATCCAAAGCCGGTCCTCTTTGTCTAGGACACATTCAATTATTACATTTTGCCCAAAACGTTTCACTTTTCAAGTTTTTGTTGTCGTTTCCTCTTCCTTTAATTAATTCACAGTTTTCACTTTTTACATGTGAACTCGATTCTTCAGAGTAAAACTAAAGCATGCGATTTAATTTTTAAAGATAAACACGGATTGTTCGGCTATCTCCACAAAAGTGTTAATTTTGAACTTTCTATTTTGTTTATTACTTTCATTTTTCTTCTAATTTCCCCCGATGGGGCGTGAGACGACTTTATTATTGACAAGTTCATTCATGCTTGATCAGGAAACATGTTTGAACAAAAAAGAAAATCGATTTTCCGGATAATTTTCTTCGACCTAGAACGTTTCGTGATGGGTGGAAGGGGGCAGAGTTGAGTGAAGAATAATTGAAGTCGCCCTTTATGATTGTCCTGCTTTTATTTTTACGTCATTCGAAACGTCTTACACCTTAAAATTTCAGGACAAAATCATCATTAGCTTTCTGGGGCCTTGCTCTTATGAAATTTCGTTCTGGAAACTCGAAGTGGTCCATGAAAAATGGTCAAAGTCCACCTATCAGGGATGAAGTACAAAGATATAGGTCCCTGGGGGCCTCGTGGTTCAGTTGGCTGGATTCGATTCTTTCTGTTTTCTTCTGGTGATCTGCAAAAGGAGGTTTAAGGTTTACCATGTTAAAGAGAGTGGAAACATTCTAACGAGCAAAGATCAAGAGCCCCGATTAATAAGCGTTATTTACTTTTCCCTAAAGGCGCTCTCTAACCGATCGAGAAGATTCTTTATGGGAGACCCGCTTCAAATGAACAATAAAGAAAGTTCGACCTCGTACTTTTTAACTTGGAAATCTTCGCGAGATACTTCCATCAGAATTTCAATCGCTACCAGAATCATTGAGCCGTTGCTTCTGACTACTGATCTTTGGTGAAAGATCGGACAAAAACTGGAGGTCAAATTTTATGACTTGGGATGACGGCAGTACAGCAGAATTAAAGGAAACTCTCTGATATAAGCAACTGTCAAGGGGCGGACTGGCCCGGGGGGGGGGGGACAGAAACAAAATTTTTTTGCAAATATAGCATAAAATTTTTTATTAAAAACCTCAAAATCAACATTTTTAAAGCCTAATTTTGGTCAAAAACCTCGAAATCAACATTTATGAAGCCTAATTTTCGTCCAAAAACCTCAAAATCAACACTTTTAAAGCTTAATTTTGGTCAAAAAACCTCTACATCAACATTTAAAAAGCCTAATTTTGGTCAAAAAACCTCAAAATCAACATGTTAAAAGCTAAATTTCCGTCAAAAAAACAAAAACCCCTCAAAATCAACATTTAAGATGCCTAATTTTCGTCAAAAAACCTCAAAATCAACTTTAAATTGACAATTTTTCGTCAAAAACCTCAAAATTATGGTTGTTAGACCAATTTTTGTCAAAAAATCTCAAAATCAACGTTTTAAGTGCAATTTCTTTTGTCAAAAATGAAGCCAAATTTTCGTCCAAAAACCTCAAAACCAACATTTAAAAAGCCAAATTTTCGTCAAAAACCTCAAAATCAACACTTTTAAAGCTTAATTTTTGTCAAAAAACCTCGACATCAACATTTAAAAAGCCTAATTTTGGTCAAAAAACCTCAAAATCAACATTTAAAAAGCCTAATTTTGGACAAAAAACCTCGAAATCAACATTTATGATGCCTAATTTTCGTCCAAAAACCTCAAAATCAACACTTTTAAAGGCTAATTTTCTTCAAAAAAAACCTCGAAATCAACATTTACGATGCCTAATTTTCGTCCAAAAACCCCAAAATCAACTTTGAATTGACAATTTTTTGTCAAAAACCTCAAAATCATGATTATAAGAGGAAATATTTTTGTCAAAAAATCTCAAAATCGACGTTTTAAGTGCAAATTCTTTTGCCAAAAACCTCAAAACTCTGTTTTTGCCTAATATATTTTTCTAAAAGCCAATTTTCTGTTAAAATTTTTTCGCCCCATCCGGGCGCCCCTTAACTGAAAACCCACCCACACCCTAAGGTCCAAGTCCGCCCCTGCAACTGTCTGGCATACCTTGCGTCTGATCAACGAAAAATAGCAATTTTACCAACTTAATCACGTTTTGCATTGCTTTCTTGTCTATCACCTTTTTTGACAAGAAAATAAACTTTTCAGACATTTTTTTGTCAAAAACTGTCTGAAAGAGTTTTTCGTGACAAAAACTACCTAAGAAGTGTCTTTTCTTGTCAAAAACTGTCTAAAAAGTGTTTTTTCTTGTCAAAAACTGTCTGAAAAGTGCCTTTTCTTGTCAAAAAGGTTCAAAACTGTCTCAAAAAAAGTCTTTTCGTGTCAAAAAGGACCAAAAACTGTCTAAAAAGTGTATTTTCTTGTCAAAACGGTTCAATAAGTGTCTGAAAAGTGCGCATTGAGACAGGAGTGATGCCTTGGGTGTGATCAACGAAGAATTTGCAGTTTTACAAACTTAATTTCTTTCCAGCGCTTCTTGAAATGAATAATAGAAAAACAACTAAGTAACATAATTTATTTTTTTTTAATTAAAAATCTTTTATGTACAAATAAGGAGAAAATATATGGAAAAATATGATTGACTTTAACATTTTCTTTTGTTTTTTCACTCTATAGGTAACCTATCACTCATTTCTCATCATCGCTTTCATCGGATGACATCTCATGTTTGACCCGAACGTCGATGTCTTGGATGAATTGGTCGTAAGTTTCGGAAGAAGTGATTTGATCCATGAAATCGTTCAATATCTCATCTTTGCTTTTGTTCTTGTTTACAATTGAGACGATTTGCGAAATGGTGGAATCGATCGCCGTATGCGCAGCTTTGGTCAAAGTTGGAACGATGGAGACATTTTTACCTTTCGGCATTTTTGTCTTGAGGCGAGTGACAAACTTCTCAATCGGACGTGTCGTCAACTTATTGAGATTAAAAGTGACAACTCCGTCCCCTTTCAGCTTCAACCATAATAAAGGCAAACTTTTCAAATTCAAGAGCAGACATTTCTGACACTGCGGCGTAAATGACTTTATATTGTCGATATATTTCCATTTCTTAATCTCTTCATACGATGAAGACCAAAGCTCTAAATGAGCATTTTCCTTCGACTTGTGAATCACGCTGTTAACTCCATTAGTTTCAGACTTCCCAAAGAAACTATTGAAAATTCGGTTTAATTTAACAATGTATGTTGCCGAACCTAAGGCAGATTTATCCACATATCCTGAAAAATAAAAATAAAAATTAAATAAAAGTAATATTTAGTTTGAATAATTACCAGAACAAATATAGCCGTTGATGCAACTTCCCATTTTGTAGCTCAATACTTTTCTGGCGTTTGAAAATTTGGCTTTATCGTGTTTTTCGGTATCCAGGACTGAATCGTCAATTTTGGGCATTTGTTGGTAAGTGTTGACGCGGTCGAAGGTAATGCAGTCTTTTAAATGTCGCCATGTTGCGAGAAGCTTTTCCCCTTTTTGGCCTTCAATGTGGATGTCGTGTTTAAAAAAAGTATTTCTGGTTGTAACAAGTAAATTTTTTGGTTCAAAAATAGCAAACACTTTGCGAAGGTTGATGACAAAAAATGGATCTTTTTCGGAGACGCCAAGTTGATTGAAAACTCGTAGATATTTTGAGTCTCCGACAAGGCAGGCGACGTTGATGCCAACATTATGACAAGCGCAAATCATTTCTTTGATACAACTTGTTATCTTGTCCGCGCTGAATGTGTGAAGCTGAACCCAAAATCCGGCGACTTGTTCGATCCCTGTCGTCAAAGTTTTCAGATAAAATATAAGGCAGTATTCAGGTACTTTGTTTTTCAGCGTAAACGTCACTATTTCGAACATAACAGCGCATGGTTCTTCCTCTTTGATTAACGTTTTGTTCATATAATAATATAAGTAGAGAAGTTGAGAATTAATCCCGGTTGCGATCTTGATGCGCCTGAATGATGAAATGATGCTCCTGTTGGTTGGCATCGCAAAAATTGAGTTCAACAAACGATATCGTTTTTGGGAACTTTGATGCATGGCTAGAGAATGGAGTTTGTTAAGTTCGGTCCATCGTCGTCCATGCTTTTCTTTCGGAGCATCCTGAACGTCGGATTCGGATGAACAAGATTTGTTCGATTTCTTGTCTTCTAGATCTATTGCTTTTGAGATTTCTTCTAATAGTTTTCTAGTCGCTCTAGCATCTTCGCGCGCCTTTTGTTTTTTCTCTTGCTGGTTTGGCTTAATGACGTAAACGGGAGTTTTGGACTGAGTAGGTCCAGGAGTTGCAGGTGTCAATACAGGCCTAGTTGGCAGAACAGATCTGGATGGTAGTTGAGGTGAAGGTTTCGCAAGAGGAGGACTCTGCAGACTAGGTTTCGCTGGACTTTTCGGCGGGTTGAAAACTGTAGCAACGTTTTTCATTTCTTTCGCATTCTGCTCAGGCATCTTTCTCAAAACGATTGTTCTCGCAGGCGATTTATCAGTTGCAGCGACAAAAACTTTCATCCTCTGATTACCACAATATTGAAAACTATTTACAGTACAGATTTCATTTCCAATGGTGATCTTGTTTGAATTTAAATCAATCTTTAGGTTTTCTGGGACAGGGTAATTGTTGAGCAAGTCGTTGACTTTAGTGGCAACTTTCGAGTTGATTATTGGCTTTGGAGCAGAGTTGCTTGACGCATTAAGAGCACTGGAATTATTTTTAAGAGGAGTTTTTGTGCTGTTCAAAGTGGGTATAGGAGGTCTCTTCGGAGGTTGGGCATTCGCAGAAAAATAATCATGATCACCAGTTGGGGCAGATGGGGTAGCATTTTGTTCAAGGTGAGGGGTTTCATTGGAAGCTTCTGGAGCGTTAAGTTTGACTTTTATTGAATTATCTATCACTGGAGTGATTTTATTGACTAATTTTGTCACTTCTGATGGTTTGATGGCCTTTATGTCAGGCTTTTTTATGTTTGATAAACTTGATAAAGCTCTTTTGACCACGTTATTAGACATTACATTGCTCGGTGTGATTTTAGTGTTGCTTGAAACAGGGACGACGACGAATTTTTTCTTCACTACGTTCTTTGGTAGGGGTTTAATTGAGGGAGTTTTGATGGGCGATTTCTGCGCTTTTGACGGCAAAAGTGGCAATGCAAGTGGTGCATAGCCGTCATCGTCGTCATCATCGATCACCACAGTCGATGGCGGTTCTTCAAGCAAGATGACATCATCGTCGTCTACTTTGGCACGTTTGTTCGTCGAATTTTGACTCACTGCCTTCCTTTTTTCTTAAAAAAACAACATTAATTTAATGAAATTCGAAAGAAAAATCGACTTACCTGGCTTCTTGCCCAGAATGTTTACCTTTTTGGTCGACATCTACAACAAAAATTGATTAAAATCAAGATAAAATTCAAATTTATTATTCTTATGAAGCTAAAAATCATTATTTTTGAAATAGTATAACATAGTCAAGGTAAATGTGCTCATGATCGCTTTAAAAGTTACCAACCTATTGCTCGTCGAGCGACCTAATGTGAATGGTCAAGTTTGATACATCCAGCAAAGCTTCATATCTCTCAACAGTTCTTATGCAGAACAATAATTTAATCGGAAAATTCATCTAGTCTGAAGTATTGATGCTAGAATTGGTCATTTCTATTGCAGCAAGCTGTTTAAATATGTGAACTAGAGACATATTGTGCTCAAACCCAAGCAATATCATTGGAGTCATCCTAGTGACCAGACTTGCAGGTTGTCCAAGTAACCAAGTCAAAGGTTTTCATCCAATGCTAGCTACTGGACAACTAGTTTTGTCAGGCAATTTATCAGGAAGCGTTGAGGATGTTTTGAATGAATATACGAGGAAGTTCTCCTTAGGGAAGCTCCAGGGAAGGTACCCTTGGGGCAGCTCCAGACCTAGCATAGTGTCAGGCAAGGCTAGTAGACACTGACCAGCAAAAACTGCACCTGGGACAGCAGAGTTAGGTCATCCTATGCCACATCATTGCACCAGCAAAGTCTCTAGTTAGCTACCACTAAAACAGCAAGGGACTCAATAGTCTTTGAAGGCGTTGCACATAAGAAAACGAGTCAACTTTCAACATTAAAAAAAGGCGCCAAATTTTGTTATTTGTGATAAGGAAGTCCGGTCATGAGAGATAGGTCAAAAGAATGATCATACGAATCAAAATGTTAATTCTTAACATAACCGAACGATAACTGAAAATATTGAACAACAGAAATTCAGATTTCAGTGTTTATATTGAAAACGGGGACATAACTAATGAACGGAGGCATATTTAACTAATGGAATGGCATATTTTAATTTTTCGATAAATTCGGATGATAAAAATGAAGGAGAAAATTGTGGATTAAAGTAACAGAAAAGTAATTTCTCTCACTCTTCTGACTCAAATGGTCCGATTCGAAGCCTTCTCCGTTTTCTTCAATACGAAATTCCGGGGTGAGTTTCGGCGTGTACACTCGGGCGTTTTTCTCGAACTCGACGATGGGGCGGCCGAAAGAAAATGGCCGGAATCCGGGAAAAGGTCCGCACAGGGCGCCACCGTCGTCTGCCGCTAAAACTTTTTCGAGTCCGTTTCACGCCCTTGAACGAAAAGCTAGTTTCTTGGACTTTTTCCGAAAAGAAGAGCGAAAAATATATTTTGAAATTGCGAAAAGACATTCGAGTGAACTTGGGACATAAATTGATGAAAAAGAAGATGTTTTAGTTCACGTTGGTTTGATAGTTTCATTTCAAGACACCATGAACGCTAGCTGTAACACACTGGCGCTAGTATCGCTAACGTCTTTCTGATACACCAACAATATACAGTTTCCCGCCAAATATGCGAAAAAGTACTGAACCTGAGCCTTTCTTTCAGAAAATCTACCTATTGCAATGGGGGCAGTATTTAGCTTGATTTATAATCCTTTTTAGAAACTAGGGGCCTTCTTAACTAGGTTTTGTTCCTTAACGCTAAGCAAGAACTTGCTTGAGTTTTGATTCTTTTTAAACACTAGGGCCCTTTTGACCAGATTTTGTTCCTTTACTATGAAAATGGCCCCTTTTAGCTGGATTTTTGATTTTTTTTGGACAGGGCCATTTTTATCTCGATTTTGGGACATTAGGGACTCTTTTGGCTGTATTGTTTTCCTTAACGACAAAAAAGGCTCTTTTTAGCTGATTTTTGATCTTTTTTGAATATGAGCTTTGAGTATATAAATTACTTAATATATAACCGATAATATATAAAGTAATTTATATACTCAAAGATATGAGTGGCTACTAATATCTTGATTTTTAAGCATTTAAAGACTTTTTGATAATCCCAGGCAATTAAATTTTACCTATCCGACCCTGGCCGTCCGCTCCCATCCCATTGTGGGGCCAGGTATCCCTATGCCCAAATGTAGAATTCTAATTTACCGTCCTTGTCCCACCTACTGGATTCTTGTATGTTTTCCGAAATGTGAATGGCTGACATAAGATTTGTGTCTAAATTTTTATTGGTTATTGAAAATAAATGTTTATGAAGTCTATTACGTTTTTCTATTTGTATCCTCAGTTTCTCAGTTATTCATGCTAATTAATGATTTTACGCATATGGTAAATTAGTTCAATACAGTATAGACAGCTGACAAAACATTTGAAAAAATAGTGAGAAAGAAGTATTATGGAGATGCGCGTGTTATTCTATTATTTGTGTTTTTTAACGTTCAATTGTTTAGGAGTTAAGTATATGACATGTGGAAGTGTTTTTAAACTGGCGAATGATCGTTATAACGTCCGCCTACATTCTTCACATGAGATCACTTATGGGTCTGGAAGCAAGATGCAGTCGGTGACGGGGATCGAAGAGGTCGAAAGCGGCGATTCGTTATGGTTGATTAAAAACCGCACGGGGGAAAACTGTGCACGTGGTATGCCGATCGTCTGCGGGCAAGTGGTCCGTTTGGAGCATATTACGTCGAGGAAGAACTTACATTCGCATCAGATTCCATCGAGCATCTCGAAAGAGCAGGAGATCGCAGCTTTCGGGGAAAACGGTTTGGGCGACTCGGGCGACAACTGGCGCCTAGAATGCGACACCGATTTCTGGTACAGGGATCGAAAAGTAAGCCTCTTTCATGTCGACACCTCCGTCTACTTATCTGCAAGCGGTCGAAGATACGACCAGCCCATCGAAAACCAAATGGAAATCGTCGGCATCAAGAAAAGAGACTCATCCGCTCGTTGGAAATCATCCGAAGGCGTTTTCATCCACCACTCTGAATTCGCCAAACCTAATAAACCATCCCATACTGAGTTATAAAAGGGAAATAAAATAAATTTATTGACATAACATCATTTAATTCGCCTTCTAGCAAATGCTACAATGGTTGCTGACTATACTATGGGCACTATGCCAGCATTTTAATTCTGGATATGTTTTATTACAGTATATCATTGTTATCAAAATATTTATTTTAATTCTAAAAAATGTCGAAAAATCGGGCACTCACAAGTACACCTTTCAGTCTTATGTAGTACAATTTGGGTTTCCTTTTTTCGCTTCTATTTTTACAAAAATGTTTTTAAGACTGTTTTGCTCACAGAAACTAAAATTTTAACATCCAGAAATACAACATTGACAAAACCATCGAAATTCCCCCCCTAAAAGGCACTGCGACCTGTTGAAGCCCAAAATGTTTCGAAAAATTCGAAAAGCGAGCTAGTTCGGTCGAGGTAGCGCCTCAATGTTTCCCATTATCACATTTCGCTTATAGCAAACATGGAAAAAAGCAGGTCCAAGACCTTTACAACAATAATAAAACTTACATTTTAACGATCAACTTCTCAAATTCCGACCGGTTGAAAACACTCCCCGGTTATATTCCAAAGGAAGACAAAATGGATTGTACAAGATTTTTGAAGAACGAAAAACTCATTTGAGCTGATTCTAAGGCTGTTTTAATACTGAATCGTTATAAAAAGAAAAAGTCTACGTGAAAAAAATTGTTGAGCAACTAATTAGGAAAAACGGAAATTTTTTTATCTTGTCGGCTTCGGATATGCGGTCGGGCTTGGAAGCGGCGGAACTGTGTTGTCCACTTCCATCGTCAGAGGATCGTCTATGTGAGGCATCGATCCTTCCAAATCTCTTTCCAGAACGTCTGGAGTGAAAGCTTCGCATTCTCTTCCTTCTTCGTTTTCCTTAGGCCAAGAATCCTAAGAAAACATTACAATCTAGACAACTGACAGAAAATTACCGAAGGTAGAGGGTCATCGATTAGGTTTTCGCACGACCTCGGACTAGGCGAGTTGCCGTCCCTTTCACGATTTCTCTGTCTTGCCAAAAGTCGATTTTCCTTCTCCCTTTCGTACTGACGGGCACTAAAACTCCTCGTAGATGACGTACTGCTGTGTACGGAAGCTGAATAGAAAAGAAAACCGTTATCGAAAAGTTTAAAAAAAATGGAAAACAGTGAGAGTAGCAGGTAACAATCATGCGAAAACAAATAGCCTGGATAATAGGCTGCTAGAAACAAAGGGCTGGTTTATCATATACCTAAACTGGGTGCGGTGATCTGGTTAATGAGCCTCCAGCCCTTGGTTTTCATTTTGCCGCATGGCAAATGCTTCATCCGTGGGCCTTTAAATCAAAAAAGTAGCGTGTCAATTGCTTTGAATCGCTTCAAATTACGCATTGCATGCTACCATGTTTTGTCAAGTTTTTGCTTTTCTGTTATGTACATAAGAAAAAAACGTGTTTACTATTTGATTGCCTTTAAAGCCTAAGGTGTCCAAAGGGTGTCGGAAAGTGCAGGAATTTCTTGTTCAATTCTACCAAGTTTTAAAAATTCTCTACGCTACACTAAGCTTGCCCAATTTAGATACTAGTCTGCATGCAAGCTCACGATTTGAAACTCAGGCAGGTTGTGCGGGTGGAAATCGTGAACTTGAATACACAATTTAATAATTGACTACAAAATTCTATCGTGTAGCAGCGTCTAAAGGAGCTATAAAATATATCAATTTGTATTCTACATAGGCTAAATTTTTCGCTTTTTTTTTCTTCTTATTCTTTTGGTCTCACCACGACCACCTTGCTGTTTCCATGAGCCCTGTCATTGAAATCCCTACGTCCTAATTTATTTTGTTAATCAAAATGGAAGGGATATGTGTAAGTGACCTAACCCATAGAGTTATAATTTATTGAAAATATGTTGTTATATGAAAATGACCTCTGCGTATCTGGTTACCATGTGAGGGAGACAGGTGGCATGATATAAGCAAGATGGCCGCCGCCCTTGCAGCACCTGCTCTTGACGACGGGACAAGTACGCCACGGCTACTCCGCGTAAAACCTCCCCTCAGAACCGAGACGCCGGCCATTCCTGCAAAAACAAACACTTCGTGTACACTTTCCCAATCATTCTATAACCTAGGTGATCTAACCTTCCTATTGGCTGAGAACTCTCAAGAACAAGTGCATCCATGCAGTAGCTCACTTTTTTAGCGATTGAATGATAAACTGAAGGAATCGTCGCCAGAAAGACTCTCCCATGAGGTTTTTCAATTTTATCTTGTTTAGGACCATTAGGTACATCATTCAAAATCCTAGTTTGCGTCATCCTCCGACTTCGTTCCGTCCACCATTGGAACTTTTTCAGTTTTTGACCTTTAGCTCAAAACCGATCGGTTCCAGCGACTTGATCAACAAGTACCAATTGGAAGATTATTATATTATGCTTTTAAGGAGTTTTTAAAAGTTAAAATCGGTTGAGCCGCTCAGGAGATATCGATGGTTAACCTTTTTTTTACGAGTCTTAGATAGTCGAGGCTAGACTCATTTTAAAGGTAAAAAGGTAAGGTTTCAACTTCTATTTCTATAGCATGGAAGCATTTTGGTTGTGACTGACCATTACCTACCAAAATTGAGCTACTGCATAGTACACTGAGTTCTTGTAGACCACAAAATTTCAAAAAAATGATTAAATTCTAAGTTTATCAAGCACTCTTTCTCCATTCGAAACAAAGGTTTTGATCCGATTAAGGCCCAGAAGACATTGTTTTGACTGTATGATAGTGTTATGGTGCTTTCAAAGGATACAATAGGGATCTTATCTCTAAGAGTATTATCTCGTATGTTCATACCCTCTTAGACTAACGAACTTTGAAACTATTTACCTGTCTGGTCGAAAAGAATGGAGGGCGCTATATTGGAGTTAGCGTAGCGTCTCGGTTTTGTTCCGACGAATAATTTCAGCGTGAAACAAATTAGCGCGGTTATGACCATAAGGCCTGTCGCGACGCCCAGAAGCGTCGACATGTCCGTCGCTATGACGACAATATCTAAAAAAAAATTTAATTTAATTTATTTAAAATATTGATTATTACCTTCTGAACAGAAAGACCTTTTCGATTTTGCTACGGTGACGGTATGGTAGCCAGGTTTGCACTGGCAAATGGCGTTATGTCGGATTTGGACGCATTCGGCGTTAGGGTCGGAAAAAATGCAGGGTTGAAAGTAATAACATTGATCGCCCAATTTAACGGCTAAAAATCAAACTGATATCAATTTTTATAAGTTTATTAAATCTTACGTTTGGCACAGCCGGTATAAAGGTCCAGTCTCACTGGATAACCAGGTTCGCATTCACATCTTTGCGTTTCACGTTTACAAACTACGTGGACCAAGTTTGGATGACAGGATTCTAAACAAGGCGCATCGAGGTATTCACCAATATCTGCAAACAAATATTGTATCTTGTCAGGAGGAATGGATGAGCGGTTTTCCAAGAACCTTTCTTACAAGTTTACTTTATTTTGCGCTGTAAGTCTGGTTTGAACAGCAAGTTTGAAAAAGTGGTAACTTATCACAAAGTCCGAGATTTCACCTTGAAGAGGAAATCACTTGAATAGAAGAAAAAAGGCGAAAAGTTTAACTCGAAGTGGTTTAAAGAAAACTTTCCGATGATTTTCCAGTTGTCGATAAAAAGAGAAAAAAGCATCGAGCTGACGCACCATTTTCTTGTAAACCTTCCGTGACCGAGGCCATGTCAGTCAAACTTCGATTAAAACAATAGAGGGGCTTATACTAAACAAAAATACGCATATAAAAGACCGCATTGCCGTTTTTATATGGAGTTAAAAGCGGTTCGGGTGAGCAATAGAGAAGGGAAGGCCTAGGTCGTGGATATTCGTGACCTCTTATTCGATAAGGATTCAAGTACATCTGTCTTTCAAGCTGGCCCTTATCTAGCCTCGCCCACAATCTTCAAATGCGCAACTTAATCGATATGAAAGTAAATGGCCCATCTCAACGTGTTATCATCTAATTCAAAATACAGCACCTCATGAGGCACATTCAATGATGGGTATTTCTTCGATATTTTTATCATTGGAAAGCTCTAAAAATAGCTTTCTAAACGTATAAGAATTAAGAATCGACTCAATCGCTTAAAAATTGGGCAAGTTAAGGACGTTTAAATTTTCAGTCATCATTGAAAGTTTAAACATCCATAACCTCGACAATTTTTGGCCGATCGAGTTGATTCTTATACCGAGGATCAGATAGGCCCACCTGGAGAACTGGAAATTCCCAAAGGGCCGCTTCATCGGGATGGTGACGGGCAGATCATCCCGAATCATCCTTTTGATTCTTTTTTGGAGACGACTTGGTTCCTTTGCTATCTAAAAGGCAGTTTTTAGCTTCATTTTTGACCCTTTTAAGCTTGATTTTTGGCCCTTTTTGGATACTAGGGCCCATTCTAACTAGATTTTGTTCCTTTAGCATGAAAAAAGCCCTTTTTAGTTTGACTTTTGATCCTTTTTGAACACATAGGGCCCTAGAATTGTTCCTTAACGACAAATATGGCCCTTTTTTAGCTGATTTTTGATCCTTTTTTAGACACTACAGGCCCTTTATATCTATATTTCATTCCTTGACGACAAAATAGCCTTTCTTAGATTGATTTTTAAGCATCGATAAAATCAATCAGAAATTGTGGAAGTTACGGATGTTTAAGCTTTAAACATCCAGCCATGAAATCCCTCCACGTCGAAAAAAGCAACTTTTTGGTGTTGAAGACGAAATTGCCTATTTTGAGGAAAATCTTCCCTTTGAACAGAAGTACATGCAAACCATATTCATATTGATCAGACTGCGGTCCTCCGCAATATCTTACACGTAATTGTTCCGATAACTTTCGATATGTTTATGCATGGAGGGTGAGGGAGGTTTACGAAATGGGAATCCGACGTCATAAAAAAAGTATATTTATCATGAAATCCTGCCACTTTAATGAGCTGCACTCTCTTGGGGTTTCAATTGACTCTGCCAAATGGTTTCTTGTTCCTCTCATTACACCTCTATTTATGAACCGACATGTAAGAATCTATTTATTGTTAAGTACAAAACAAACGATTTTGCATCTTTTTGGACTAAAAATCTCTTTGAATAGGAAGCTAAAGTAACCAAATAAACTTTTCATCACAAAAAACAGAGTGATGGCGCCTTAGTGATGCTTCATGCCGGCGGACATCGCCCGGATGACCGAAGAGCGTTGCTGGTCTAGAAGCGCCTTCAAATCAAAATGAGTGGCGAACCTCCGAACGTTCTTCAAGATTTTTTGTTGTCTTTTGTATCAATTTTAAAGTACTGAACACTCAAAAAAGTCAAATTTTTGGGATTTTTTTCAGATTCAAACTTTTTCCTTTAAAAAAATTAATTATTTTTTAATTACGATAGTGATCGATCTTAAAATCGAGCCGGTATGTAAAGAAAACCCGATAAAGACGGCTCTGGGGTAGTGCAATCAATGTGGAGGGATTGCAACGGTTGCCCCTGGTTACCCAGCCTCATCGATCCGCCCATGACACATTAACTTAATTCAGAACTGTCTAATATATTGTATTTACAACAAAATTATATTATTTTCTCTTCTACAGTAATATTATTGAATCGAATAATTTGCCTATTTACTCAATGTATTTATAAATAATCTTAATTATTATAATTATTATTTATTATTATTCATTTTCGCGTAAAACTTTATTTAATAATTTAAAAACTTAGTTTGAAAAATTAATTAAAAATTTTAAAGGTTAAAAAATTCATTTTTTTTTAAATTAAGGAAATCCTTTTTATGTTTCTTTAAAAACATAATTATTGAAGGCTTAAGGGCATCAAATGAAATTGATTTTTTTGGCCACCCACATTGTTAATTGCTTTTTTTTATAAATATTTTAAAAATTAAATAAATAAAAAGTTTTAATTAAAAATATTGAAAGTGTTAAAGAATATTAATTGAAATCACTTTTTGTTTGTTTTATTCGAGTTTTTATTTGTTTAATGGGTGAAAAAAGGATATTAAAGATGAGCCGGAATCTAGGTTTGGGGTGCCAAGGAAGAGGTGAGAAGGGTGGTGAAAAATCAATAAAATTGTTTACTGTGTTGCTAAGTTGTAAGTTTGAACCCCTTGGCTCCGGCGAAAAGGGGGGCCCGAAAAAAAAAGTGGGAAAAAAAATCTTCCATTCTTTTAACTTATTCAGGGGAAAAGATGTCGAAAAACGAGAGTAAAGTCAAATCGGACAAGCCGCCTTTTAAACTTTGCTTCCGTCAGAAGACGGCGTTGGGTCGATCCAACATTTTGCCTTCCCGCCCTCCTGGATATAGTGAGTAATAAAAAAAAATGTTTTAAATTAATTTTTTTTTAGTTCACTACGTGACTAAGAAATTTCACGTAAAAGACGATTTTGAGTGCGGTCAAGATGTTTTGGAGAAAAGTCGTTCCCTGTATGATCGAGGGCCGAAAGAAAAATACAATAAAGGGATTTTAGAAAGTCATGTGTAAGTTTGAATTTTTTTTAAGATCCTTTTTAAAAAATTTTTTAGTTATGGGTGGTACAACGATGTGAAATTTCGGACTCCGGAAGATGAAAAATCGAAGCTTTTGAATTTTCCGAGGTCGATGAATCCTGTTTTTAGACATTCGGATAGGTAGAATGATGTAAAAAAGAAGTTTACCTGTTTCGTTCCCTAATATTATATCATCTTCTTGGTCCATCTCCGAAAAATAATCAGTCTGAGCTGAGACGGCAAGCACCGATGCGACCAGCACAGTGGTTAACATCTCACTGGGTGAAGGGGGTTTCGCTTTTTTCCGCCTTCGCCCTCCGCCCCACCCACCCCACTTAAAACACCGACGAAAATTTGGTTGAAAAAGTAAAAACATGTTTTTCGAAAAATAAATTTATTTTATCGACCTATTCTACAGCTCATCATCCGCTACAAGGTGCTCTTCAGTAGCTAGAAAGGGGAAAAAAATACAAAATTGATAAACAGGTTCTTCGAATTATGGAAAGATTTGCTGAGTTACCAACAAAATGAGCAAAACCTACCAATATTTATGGATCCAGAATAGGAACGTTTTTTGATATAAACGACAACGATTGTAACTGCTAGTAGTACGAAGACTCCGAAACTGGTCATTGTCATGGCAACAACGGAAGCTGTAAACAAAAAAAACGTTAGGAGGTCCAAAAGTTGGGATTGAAAGGAGGGGAAAGGCTTGACTGGAAGCAGTTAGGAAAGAGATGTTGGATGGAAAGTGGACCAGTTTAGCCCTCAAGGAGGGAGATTGGATTCTGCCTTTGTTCCGCCACCAGAGCCTCCTACATCTACTTACTGTGACTTTTTGACTCAAGAACTTGTGAAACTTCTTTACAAGGCAAAATCGTGATTATAGTTGCCTCCGGTCTGTCTAATACTCTGCAAAAATAATCAATTAAATTTTACTAACAAGAAATGAAACTGACACATTGAAGTCTTCGCTGAAACATAATCGGCAGTTCCCTTTTGATTTTCCTTTGGGAAAAATGAATGTTAAATTCACGTTGACCATGACGGGGGATGTTTCGTTGTAGGTATGGTTGAAATGAGGTTCAGGACTTTTTTCCAAGTCTGATGTTCCTCTTTGGCATTTGAGGTCGACGGTTTCTTCGTTTTTTTCTGCCATGCATTCGAAAGTGGCGTTCGAAAGGCACCGTTCGGTGTCGCAGAGGTCGAGGAAGTCGCGGCAAGAATAGTCGACGGAAAGCGCCACTCCGTTTTTGGGCAAGGAGATCGCTTGAAGGTCGTGACGTCTGAGGGGGTGCTCGAGGAGGCTTTCGACGACGTGGACGCAGTCCTCGGTAGAGTTTCCGTCATTACAAACGTCCGCGCAGAACGTCTCGTTCCTTTTTATGAAACCTGGGAAGCATTCGCAGCTGTTGGGCGAAACACAAATCGAGTTTACACATCCGCCGCAATCAGGTTGGCACATATCCGATTCTCGAATGTATCCTTCATTACATTCGCAAACCTCTGGCGCTGTACACTCGCCATTCTGGCAGTCTTCACAAACGGGCTCGCAGACGTTACTGCTATTAAAAGAATAACGATAGCCTTCATTGCAGATACAAACGTCAGGTTGTGTGCAGTTAGCATTCACACACTCATCCATACAGATAGGATTACACTGATTACTATTGGTTTCGTCTTTTTCATAAGAATCCAAACACGAGCAGTTGTTGTAATCAACGCAGATAGAATTGATACAGCTCGGTGTACAAATTGGTTCGCAGACGTTCCAGTTTTTGTCGCTTTTAGAATAGTTTTGACGGCAGGTACATTCGTTGACGCCTGTGCAGTTTCCGTTGATGCATTCAAGGTGGCAGATGGGCATGCATCTTTTGATGGAAGGATGCCACTCGTAGCCTTTATTACATTCGCATTCGTCTGGTCTGACGCATTTACCGTTTGCGCAAGAGAAGGAGCAGACAGGCTCGCAGCTTTTTCCGTTCGGAGGTACGACATAGCCTTTGAAACACGAACAGAGGTTGAAACCGACGCAGGTTCCGTTCCCGCATTCTTGTTGGCAAATGGGGACGCAAATGTGATCGTTCTTCATCTTATGGTTCGCTATACAGCTGCATTCCCCTGGCGACGTGCATGTCCCATTTATGCACTCCGGAGAACAGATTGGAGCACAATTAGTACCACTATACCCAACCGATTTATAACCAGAACAACAGAAGTTTTCGTCTCTCCACCTCAATCTCGTCTACAAAAAATTTCATTACAAAATAATGTTCATTCATTTATTTCTGCTTTGGAAAAAGGCCTTTTTTGAACGTAAACAGACGGCAAGAATGTGCTCCATTCTGATTATTACTGTGCTCAAAAAATGAAAATACTACATACCCCAAAGTTCACACTATTGCAATGAAATTACCTTAATTTGTAGGCTGGGATATTCAAATTTACGTTTGCTACACCTCCAACCTGAACAGTCCCAATATGTCATCGACACCACATCTGCTGACGAAGGTAAGTACGTCTCCACATAGCTTCGATTAAAAAATAGTTCTATTAATCAAAACATAATTAGAGAAGAGGATTTCATTGTAAAGGCCTTCGTGGAAGCCTTTCGATGTTTTACAGGTTCAGCAAACCTAGGCAACAACCCTGATCATCTCCTGAAAGCTTCAAGTCGAAGTTACAGACCTAAACATCTAATCCAAATTAATTGTTCTTAGTGGAGAAGGGGGACTACTCGGACTACTCATCAACGTTGAATTGATTTTTTCAAGCTCTTGAGTCTTTACATAAAAAGGCCTTTTTTCGCATTTCATTTTCAAGAATGCATGGAACAAAAATTTAGGTACCTTTACTTGATCTCTCCATGAGTATTCGTATTCGTAGTAATCATAGTATTCCTCTTTTTCAGTATAAGTTTCTCTAAAACTATACAGGAAAATGATAGACTTAAGAGAAATAAGAAAGGAATGCCTGCTAATATTGTCCATCCTTATGTGGCCTCTACATCCAACCTTATTGAACCTTAGTAAACTTGTGCCGTGCCTTACGTTCGTAAGAAAAGACCTTTTTTAAGCAAAACTGAGGTGGTTTTTTATTTTTTTCGATTTTTTCAAACCTTTCTTTAGTACCTAACCTGAGCTAGCGTAACACCGGTCCATACGACCACCGGATTCGCCAGTTCTAGCTTGCGCTCCTGTAGTTCCCCTAGGAAGGGGGGGGGGGCAGATTTCTGTATGAAAGAGGCTATTAAGGTGGTCATCGCGGTTGCTCCCAGAATTTTTGCAGATAGGACGATTTCTAAGGAGGACTGAGCAATGGTATACATATTATGCTAGGGCTTAGACTGTAAATTATGGGTAAAAGAAGTAGATTTTTGTGTATACAGGGTAGATTTTTGAGTAAGTTCCGTTTGAGGCATATTCCAGACAAGTAGGTACTTTTTCTTCTTTAAAAAAACCACCCAGTATACCTACTCAAAGAAATTAGTTACCTTCGTTTTTGATCTCCAATAACCATGTTCTGTATAAAATTCTATGTAACTGGAAAAAGGATCAATTTTTTAAATAAAATGAAATGATCTCTAAGCATGAAAAAATAAAAATGCGAATAATGGTAGAAAAATTGACGGAATCTTTTAATTCGAAATTATTGCCGAATGGTGAAGAAAAGAAGAATACCTGACAGTTCTTGTGCATACTCCTACTTGTGAGGATTTCGTCGGAAACCAGGCTAAGGCGAGACACAGCCCAAGCAAATTCAAGTGCATTTTGAAACAAAGTCTACGAGCCGAATAAAGTCAATGAAAAGACAAAAAAGAAAAGGATCCTCTGCTATCAATCTCCCTTTATCGCCGCTTCCTTCCATTATCATCTTCAATGTAATAATAAAAAATCTTTTGTGTTTCGCAATCTTTCGCAAAAGAAGTGAATTTTATTCATCTGAATCAAGGTCAAAGGGCCTTAAAATTTCGTATTTTTCGAAGGCAGGAGTTTCTTGAGACCTGGTGATTAACTGCCTAATATGCAGATTCTGTTTGGGGGCTATAACCACCAGGACGTGCTGCGGTGACTGGGCCCATTTGGGTATCAGAGAGATCCCCATCAATTCCATATTGTAGATATCGACCACAAAATGGGAACATTGCAATTAGTTGAGTAGAAATCTTATGATTTTGAGTTGGATGTTGGCTATGGCTCTGATTTTAAACATCGAAGAACCTGTGCTTCGCTCAGGAGGCGGGCTTCAAAGTTGGCGTTTTTCCGTTTTTTGCATATAACTGGAATACTAAGCGCCCTTGAGCCCCTAGCGAACTTGATTCTATTCGAAATTTGAAGTTCCTAAAATTCACTGCAAAAAAGGTCTGGTATGGAGGAGGCAGATAACTCGAACTTTCTCAAAAATTCGGGACTATGCAGACCACCAAAATGCCCCTCCACACATCCCCTACCACCTCCCCGACATCCCCACACCGTGAACAACATTCGATCACCTCCCCCCACAAGTCAAGCACCTTCCGCCACTTAGTAATCACCTCCTCCTCCTCCCACCAACCTTCCACAACTCTCCGGTCACCTCCCCTCCTCACTATAACCTTCCACCACCTCCCTCCTCACCGTCAACCCCTAAGGTCCCTGTATCAAAGACCCATTTTGGTGAAGATCGGTGGTGTTTTACCGAAATATCCAATTTTAGGGGAGGCATTCCTAGCTAGGGCTAGGAAGGTTAGGACCTTCTAATACCCTACCCTGTATATGGCTAAAAACGTTAACTTTGAAGCCCCTCCTGAGCGAAGCCATGGGAAGGACAGGTTTGAGGGAGAGAGGGATAATTTGTGGTGATGGCCACCCTGTCACTTGGTACACTTGCTCGTAACCTATTCCCTGTTATCCCGCATTTAGGATTCAAATCACCATCAGTGTAATTTTTATAAAATTAATCAACGTTCATTTTCATTTCGACCTTTTTAGATTAATTGAAACAAAATGGCTCAGCCGAAAACGTTCAAAGACTCGAAAGGTAACAACGTTCAAAAAGTGGAAGTCGACAAACTGCCACTTCCCGCTTTGAAGCAACTTAAAAATCAAATCGATCAGGTATTTGCGGTTTTAAATGTGAAAAAATGTTTGATTCCATGTTTGTTTTGAACTTTGAAGGAACTTGGGGTGTTTCAAGATTCGTGCCATGCACTCAAAATCGCACAGACGCGCTACATGGATTCCAGAGACGTCGTCAACAAAGTTGGAGCGGATATCGTCACTGGGTCCGATATTTTAGTCCCACTTACTGGATCCGTATCCTTTTTTATCGTTCAATCCAGCACAATCACCACACGATCCAATTTTCACGCTTCTGGAATCGTAGGATCATTCTAAAGCCATGGAATAGACCCTGCTGTAGGTTCCAGAATTCACCAAGATGAATAAGTACAGTCACTTGAGTGTGTTCATTCATCAGAAATTCATACTCAAAACCTATGAATTTCTTAGATTTATGAATATGAATGCGCCCAACTCTGCTCCCACCCCACTATCCCCAGGGGCGGACTGGGACCTTAGGGTGTGGGTGGGTTCTCAGTTAAGGGGGCGCCCTGATGCAATAAATTTTAACAGAATATTGGCTTTTAGAAAAATATATTAGGCAAAAACAGAGGTTCCCAAATTTGGGTTTTAAAATGTTGATTTTGAGGTTTTTGAAAAAAGAAATTGCACATAAAACGTTGATTTTGAGATTTTTTGACAAAAATATTTGCTCTTATAATCATGATTTTGAGGTTATTGGACGATATTTAGGCATCATAAATGTTGATTTCGAGGTTTTTTGACCAAAATTAGGCTTTAAAAGTGTTGATTTTGAGGTTTTTGGACGAAAATTATGCATTATAAATGTTGATTTCTAGGTTTTTTGACCAAAATTAGGCTTTAAAAATGTTGATTTTGAGGTTTTTGACGAAAATTTGGCTTTTTAAATGTTGATGTCGAGGTTTTTGGACGAAAATTAGGCTTTAAAAATGTTGATTTCGAGGTTTTTTGACCAAAATTAGGCTTTTTAAATGTTGATTTTGACAAAAGAAATTGCACTTAAAACGTAGATTTTGAGATTTTTTGACAAAAATTGGTCTTACAACCATGATTTAGAGACTTTTGACGAAAAATGGTCAAGTTAAAGTTGATTTTGAGGTTTTTTTTACGAAAATTAGGCTTTTTGACCAAAATTAGGCTTTAAAAATGTTGATTTGAGGTTTATGACAAATTTTTGGGGATATTTGCACACACAAAATCTTGAGCTTTCCGACACCCC
Organism: Orius laevigatus; assembly: GCA_018703685.1. Lineage (NCBI taxonomy): Eukaryota > Metazoa > Arthropoda > Insecta > Hemiptera > Anthocoridae > Orius > Orius laevigatus. Next base: position 29,963 of record JAGWEN010000236.1, read on the forward strand.
TCTGGGGACAGCTTACGCCCCCCAGTTTGGGAGCCACTGAGCAAAAATAACGCTAAAAAAACTGACCCTGGGGTTCTGTCCACCCCCCCCCCCACACGGGCCAGTTCGCCCCTGACTATCCCACCTCCATATAAGCCAATCTGAGTGCTCAGAAACAGTTTATTGAGTATTCAATTGTCAGTAGATTTCAGCCAAGAAAATTTGACCGAACATTCCCATTTATGGTGAACTCTAAGCATTTTATTGTCGGTGTACTTTACATAAGAAAAACGTGTTCCAGGCACAGGCAATCAATTGAACGAAAACTGTTCTAAAATAGAGTGGTATAAGCACAAAATTTATAAGCTAAAAAAGAGATTTTAGAGTTTAAAAAGAAAATTTGTGTCGCCTTACCTGAACCAGGGGCCAGACTGAGTAGCTAGCTAAGAGCAGGCCACAGTATTTGAGTTTAATTTCCTCTTTTGGGTTCCTCCCTTCAATAATCGAGATGGTAGCAATTCCGAAAAGGTTTCCAAGAGGGGCGAAGAAGATCTGATCGACGGCCATCTTCTGGAGACTCTTTTTGATCGTTTGCGAAGAACCAATTTTATCCTCGAGGAAAAAATACCATTTCAATACAATCGGTCCAATTATGAGGCCAAAAGCAGCCATTCTAGAATACACAATAACTAAATAGGTTTGAGGTTAAAATAAAACCTCGCCGTCCTCTTCCCATCGTAATCGCCATTCCTGTCGAGATTCTGCGCCAAAATGTCGCTCGTGCTCATCATCATCGACGTCGAGAGCGAATTCATCAAAAACGGCCTCGATTTCAACAACGATTGATATACCCTAAAAACTTTTTTCATTTTTATTTTAAAAAAATTTCACATGTTTTTGTTTCTCCTTAATTTCATCCCAGATTTACGTTCCCGGAACTATCATAGAAGCTGAAAAAATCCTAATTGACGTCGGAACAGGATATTTGATCAATATGGTAATTACAAACACTTTTTAAATGCTTTTTATTTAATTTTTGGAATTTGCAGCCTGTTAAAGACGCTCAAGATTACTTCGAAAGAAAGGTTAAATTCGTCACTGAACAGAAAAACAAAGTTCAGAATATGATGGTCGAAAAAAGTCGAATGCGTGGAGGTAAACAATTTTTTATTTGACTGTAGAGTTTAGCCAAGAAGAGTTGGCTGAAGGCAAGGAGACACGATTTCGATCCTGAATCTTAAAATGCCTGTGATTTCCACAATTTTCGAATGATTTCATCCATATTTATACCCTCCCGGGCTCCCGCCGGGTAAGATAGATGAATCGACCCCAGACAAGTTTTTTCTCCATAATTCTCTAGGGTCTAATATATCTAAAAAGAAACCTACTCAACAAATTTCAGGGTCCTAGGACAGCTCAGTTATTACAAAAAACGTGAAAAAGTTATGTTTTCCCCCATTTTTTCAAGGCAGTTAAAAAGGTCTTTGCATGTTCTTACCCTGCAAAACCCTTTGATGATACTTTCCCATGAGTTTGAAAGTCTTTTCTAATATTTTGTTCTTTATTTTCAGTGATTATACACATTATGGAGCAAAAGCTTGCCCAGCTCAGAGGTAAACAAGTGGAAAGTCAATCTCCCCCTGAAGTATTGTCGTAAAACAAAATTTTCTTTATTTTTTTCTCTCTCACAATTTTCGTTCTAATTCCGGTTGTAAAATACTAACTTTCGCTTGAAAAACGCTTAATAAAAATTGTAATAATTTCTCTTCCTTTTTCATGTGTTAACCTATACCTTTAATTTTTAAAAAATACAAAAAAAAGTTAATAAAAAAATTTCAAAAATACATGACTTGTCAAAAACAAAAACTGTTCAATTTAGAGACTACTATTAAGTACATGAATGAGATCAATGAACGGAATCTGACGTTGGCAAGATTGATCGGCGTTACAGAAATTTTGTTGGAACTTTATGGTAAAAGTGGAACAATTTTTGGTCAAATTTTATCGCTCTTTAGACGCTTTTGGAAAGCCGCTTCGGTCTCTTTTTTACGATTTAAAACGGCGAATAAAAGTTTGTCTGAAAACATTAAAAGTCGGTTTGTGCACAATTTTAGGTTCTTAAATCCAAGAAAAAGAGTGTGCGTGGTTTCAAAGAACTTTTAAGGCTGGATGGGAGGAGTGGAGCGATTTTTTGGATCAAGAAGTGATTTGAAAAGAAAAGAGAATTTAATTGGTTTTTAGATATTTACATTTTATGAGTTTGATACTTGCGGATGTGGGATCGTTCAGAGGTGGAGATGCAAAGGATAAACTGAAGCGATTATGCTACAGAAGTTACATCGCGGTTTTCACTCAGATTCATTCGCCAATTGATTTCCGACATTTTAAAGTTGTTTTAGGTTCGCTTTTCGTGTTGAACTTTTTTGGTTTTAGGCGCTTCGTCGTAATGGGCCGACTCCGCTCTGTATTTTAAAGAGGCTCAAATTGAATCAGACGCAGAAAGAGATTTGGACAAGGTTTGTTGAGGTCGCCGGATGTTTTGAGTGTTTCGAGCGTAAACTTGATGTCTTTGAGCCGTCAGCGTTTCCTATAAATACATGACAACTTCGCAATTGATACAATGGGTTTATTATTGTCGGACTTGTATCTTCTTGTCGTAGTAGCCCTTTTTGGGGCGACAAGAAATGAAACTTTTAAGGGAGATTTGGAACCTCTTCTGAATTGGCAGACACTTCTTAGGCTGTATCTCGGTGGTAGCGACGAAAATACGTGCTGGCCCTGAAAAGGGCCGGCGTAGCATACTGAACCACGAGATGGGTAATAGTGAGAGGCCAAGTAGCCGGAGTGGTTAACTAGAGCCGGTGGAGAAGCCGGGAAGGCGAGAGTGAGGTTCGGCATGAGAAAGCAGCGAGGGTCGGTTCGAATCTCGAGCCCGGAGGGGGAGATTCTTCGGCTTCTTCTTGATATAGTGTAATAGTCTTAAAAAGACTGACATAATTCGAGGTCTCTTGCCCCGTTTATATGGGAAATTTGGATGGTAAGGAGGGGATGAGTATTGGCCAATCGAATGAGAGGACAGAGGTGAGTCTAGACGAGTGGAAGGGATGATGGGGCCAATAGGAAACGAGAGACTATGCTTTATTGAAAATGTACTAAAGTGAAAGAGATGTCGAGGCTTTTGCTTGAATGAGTGGCGAAGGCGAATAGAGCCGCCACAGGCTGGTTTTAAACCTTTTTCGCCATGAAAGAACCTTTTAAGGAAGATTTGGTTCATTTTTCAACTACATCTATCCTTTTGCAGCTACTTTGTTGTCTTGTTTGGACAAATCCTTTTAGGTATTTAGGCTTGTTTTGAACCGTTTTCAAATATGTCGGCCTTTTTAGGCAGTTTAGCAATCATATTTTGAATTTCCCATCATGAGCGAAGGACCCCTGAAAATTTCAAGTTGTTCAGATAGACCCGAGAAAGCTTGAATGAAAGTGAATCCTGCCTTTGGGCTTTGCTTTGAGGAGTGGTTCACTAATTGACCATTGAACTGAACCAACGATCGAAATCATCATTCAAAAGATCTAGGGAGTCACTGAATTGTATAATGTTAAAAATGAAAGGAAGTTGAACAAAAAACGATTTCAATTTGGCTTTATTGAGCAAAGAAGACACAGCAGGGAAAGTTCAAAATCGGGGAAGAAAAAAGTCTTAAATCAACCAACCAAAATTGGCTGGAAACTATCTCGAATGTAAGCTTTTATGTCTGCTTAGGTTGCCAGGATGGGTAAAATTTTTATTGCAGATTTCACAAGTGAACGGTCTCTCTTTAGTATGGATCCGAAGGTGTCTCTTCAAATCGTAAGGATGAGCGAACTTCTTTTCACAGACCTCGCACGTATAGAGTTTTTCTTCAACATGGACGCTCATATGTCTCTTCATTGTGCTTGAATCTGTAAACGTCTTTTCGCAGACATCACAGCTATATGGTTTCTCCCCAGTATGAATACGTTTATGGACCCTCAAATTATGCGAATACGTAAACTTCTTCTCGCAGACATCGCAGCTGTACATCTTTTCAATTTTACCTTGGACGTACTCCTCGTGAGTCTTCATATGCCTTCTTAAACTACTAGGATCGGTATAAGTCTTATCGCAGTAATCGCAGCAATGCTTTTCTCCAATATGGATGCTTATGTGCTTCCTAAGGCTGTTGGCGTTGGTAAACTTCTTCCCGCAGACTTCGCAGCTAAAAGGCTTCTCTCCAGTATGGTTTCTCATATGGTCCCTCAACGTGCTTGAAAGGCTGAACTTTTTATCGCAGACGTCGCAGCTAAACGGCTTGTCTCCATTGTGTATCCTCATATGCCCTCGAAGAGTGCTCGGGTCGGTAAAACTTTTATCGCACATCTCGCAGCTATACGGCCGCTCTCCTGTATGTATCCGCATGTGGTTCTTAAGACTTGCCGATTGCGTAAAACCTTTTTGGCACACCTCGCACGTGTGGGGCTTATCACCTACATGTCTTCTCAAATGCCTTATAAGATGGCAATGCCTGCTGAATTGCTTATAGCAGATTGAACATTCATTACGTGATGATCCCTGGCCTATGTCTTCCTCTTGTGAGTCTTGAGTATCTTCGAGCTCTTCTTCGCCTTTCTCAGACGTCTCTTCTTTTGTTTCCATCATGTCTTCTTTAATATCTTCCATGGTTTAGATGATTAAAATATAGTTAATAAAATAAATAACAACAACCACACTCTTCCAGATGTTTCAACAGCACTGTAGCCACCACAACTCCACCTTCTCGATGCTCCTCCCTTTCAACTTGCAGTCTACACAGTTGGCACCACTGAATGCTAACCAGATTCGAGTTTACTGTGTAGAGAAACAAATTTGCGGTGTTGAATGTTGATATTAAGTAAGTTGTTATGTTAGAATGTGGTCAAAGCTTCCTGATGCCATTGTGGAGACAATTTTCTCATACTTGAGCATTGCAGACCATCTCAATTCATGCTCTGTCTCACTCGAATGGAGAGACATGCTCAACAAAGATAGAATCTGGCATAAATTCTGCAGACACATATCGAAAAGTCTGACCGACCTTCAGTGGCTTGGAGAGCCCTCAGTCTGCTCGTTTGCTCCTCCAGAAATGGACCAAATATGCCAATGGAAGTTACGCTTCATGCAGAACGTCCAGCTAAGGAACAACATGAAAAGCGGACGTTATGTCTTCGAGGAGATCGCCGTCGACGACCCGATTGACGATCCAGTCGAATGCTCTGCGGACAGCATCCTCATGGAAAAGGTCATCGGAAACTTCAGAGGCTTCAGGGTTTTCGACATTGGAAACAAAATACGACAAAAAGACACAGTCCGATATTCCCTCGACCATGTAATGAGCGACTTCTTCAAACTAGTCGACGACACATGCGTAGTCGCCCAATGCACCCTAGTCCAAATCTTCAGAAGAAAAGAAGATGCGAATTTCAAACTCGACGGAAAATTTATCATAAACGAAAACAAACGAAACACAATCGAAAACAATATGTCCGATTGGTACATCAAAAATATCAATCTTTACCCAAGCGACATGACCCTAACCTGCGACCACAATGCGAAATTCTTCATCGGAGCTGTCGAATTGCCCCTTCAGAATTTAAACCAAAATACCCTCCACATCTGGGACTTGACCAACTTGACAAAAATCAAAACCGAGCTAGTCCCTTATAAAGGGATCTTCGACCTCACAATATCGATAAAAAACAACTTAGCCTACATCATGCTCAAAATGGAAAAAAACGAAGTTTTCTGCTACGATTTAAACCAACTCAAATACACAGATTTCAAGCTAACATTAGGCTATTCAGTCCCTCTTATTTATTTTGGAGAAAAAATCATCATAAATTATGATTCCAAATATAACTGTATAAATTTTTGGGATAATCAAAGTTCGGAAAAGATATCAAGTTTGCCTTGTTCGGGCCTTTCGTTGAGCCCTTCGACTTTCTGCTGTGCCGAGAACTATTTGGTTTTTACAGAATTCGACCGATTGTCTTGCAATATCAATGTTTATGATATGAACAGGAAGTTTTTTTTGAGGAAATTTACTGTTGATTATGTCGTCAAAGAGTTTACTTTTGTGAAGCCAGATTTGCTTTTGGTGAGCTCAGGGCGAGGGATGGAACTCTGGGGGTTGGAACCGATAGTCAAAATTTATAATTTTTCATCGTCTTATTGTGTTTATGTTCATCCATCGCTTACGAAAATCGTTGTCGAGTATCATGGACAACTCGGCATCCTTCATTTCTGGTGAAAAAGCCCCACTGCCTCAAATTATGTGATATGAAAGTGATATTTTGTATATAAACATCTAAAATATATATTCTAATTTTATTTTGTTGATCCTCCTTCAGAATCTAATTGAAAAAGGTCTTCGTAAGCTTAATATTAGCTGATTTCCGAAGGAAATGAACAGGGGCGGACTGGGACCTTAGGGTGTGGATGGGTTTTCAGTTAAGGGGGCGCCAGGATGCAAAAAATGTTAACAGAAAATTGGCTTTTAAAAAAATATATTAAAAACAGAGGTTCCCAAACTTTTACACAGTGCGCCCCCCTTTTAAACAAATTAAAACCTTTGCCCCCCTCCCCCCATAAAGTTTTGTATGTTAACTTAGAGGTTTTTTAATGAATTTTGTGTTTTATAATGTTGATTATGAGATTTTTTTGACAAGAATATTTGCTCTTATAATCATGATTTTGAGGTTTTTGACGAAAAATTGTCAATTTAAAGTTGATTTTGAGGTTTTTTGACGAAAATTAGGCATCATAAATGTTTATTTTGAGGTTTTTTGACGGAAATTTGGCTTTATAAATGTAAGTTGAATACCTATGAGGTTTTTTGACGAAAATTAAAAGTGTTGATTTCGAGGTTTTTGGACAAAAATTAGGCATCTTAAATGTTGATTTTGAGGGGTTTTTTGTTTTTTGACCAAAATTAGGCTTTTTAAATGTTGATATTGAGGTTTTTGGACGAAAATTAGGCTTTAAAAATGTTGATTTTGAGGTTTTTCACGAAAATTTGGCTTTTTAAATGTCGATTTTGAGGTTTTTGGACAAAAATAAGGCTTCATATTCATTCCATACAAAAGAACATAAATCGTTGTTGTTAAATTTTTTTTATTTTACTATATTTTGACAAGCACAGCAATAAAAATAACAAAAAAGGAATAAACGATACATTATAGATACAAGTGTGTGCAGTACTAATGAATTTTATTTGTTTTTGCTATAACTTGACAATTTGAACTTTTTTCCGTAACGGTGACTAAACTAGAGAAAATTTGTTTTCATCCTAAGACTCTGCTCATCAGACATCTGGAAAAGAAGAGTTAAGACATGAATAGCAATGGAATATTGAACTTACGATTGGCTTGCTTGCATTGCCTGATAGCCTCATTGAAACCTTCGCACAATGAAAGGTCAGACTGTTGCTGAGCACATTGCAAGAATTGTTTGATTTCCCATGCGCAGGCTCCGGTTGGCTCCTGAGGTTGAGCGTATTGCTGGGCAGGGGCAGCGGGAGCCTGAGCTGGAGCTTGTGCTTCAGATGAGCCAGAACCGCTGAACATGCTCGTAATACCGTGTCCGAGGACATGTCCCTGCAAAACAATAACTTTCATTTTCTTCATTTATCATAATACTTACAACAGTGGATCCAATAGCTACTCCTCCAGCAGTAGCAGCCATCTGTCCCATAATGCCAGGGCCTTGTTGCTGCGGCTGGGCAACCATTGGAGGCGGTTGGGCTGCAACAGGAGCAGGAGCACGGCTCACTGGAGCAGGAGCCCTTGAAGGAGCAGAAGCCCTGAAAATCAAACGTCCTTGAAAATTTATACATCACAATTAACTTATTTAGAACAAATACATAATAAACTAGACATAAATAGACTGGACGTCACCATTTTCTGCAATGGTGCAACAATTTAGAAACGTCCTTAGACCAAATTTCTCAATTTTACACCACATTGCGGGATTTCAAAACACATCCGGGCACATGATTGATTCAACAGCCATTACATTAAGTTTAAAAACTCCTTATTTTGGGTTGAAATTTCAATTTAAGGTTCATTTTGATGGCGAAAACGAAAAAAGTTGAAAAACGAGTTCTAACCTTGTCGGTGAAGGTGATCTTCCTCTTCGTGGCATTATTATGATAAGACTAAAAATAAAAAAATTAAACTTTTTATACAATTCTTGATGTATTCGGGTTGAAGTATACAAAGAAACTGAATCTTGACTTACTTAGGCTGACGAATATAAAGAGTTCTAGAACTTTCTTGACTCGATACGAACTTGGTAATTTTACAGTAATGACGTCTTTTGCTTTTATCACACCTGATAATAAGTCAGGCGTACCAACTTATCATTTCAAAACCACAAAATATATCAGAATTTTATCAATTTTCAATTATTTCATACGTTTTTCATTTGTATCATATAGTTTAAATTAAAGTGAATCATTTAAATGCTTTTCTGGTGAGATGTAATTTTACGGAGGGGCCGCTCGGAAGGGGTATCTTTCAGTTTACAGTTCTCGCTCAATCAGAAGAACCTTTTTTTTTGGCAGATTTTGATGATTTCTGGACGGAAAAACAGTATACAGTCCTCTCCACAGTCAACAAACACCAAATACTACACCCCAAGGACCCCCCCCCCCGACATACCACCACTCTTCCATCACCTCTCCAACAATGGTGCTGGCAAAATTTTGAACATTTTTCACCGATATATAGGGGATCTTTGAAAGCTTAATAGACAAATTTTGAATTTCCAAAATAGGAAGGAAAAATACCTATATTTTGCTCATAAGTGATGGCATGGAGGAAGAAACCCCATAATTTTAACTTTCCAAAAATTTAGGGCTCTTTTTTTTTAGCGAGTTTTTTCGACTTTAGCTATAGTGGGGTGTTTTAGTTTAGCTTTATGACGGTAGATGGGAGTCAAGTTCATTCCGGAGAGGAGACTCGGATTGAAATCACGGTTCCGTTCTGTCCCGCCTAGCAAAATCTCGAATGGTATCTATCTTCTATCGAGTATATTTTTACTGACCTTGATGAATTACATTTTTTTAGCGGGAAGTAGGCTATTTATTATTTATATTTGCTTCTAAATACATATGTATGTATCTCCTACCACCAAGGACCAATCGACTCAAAATTTCGTACAAATATTTTGCGATAGAGAAAGCCCAAAAAATTTCAAGTAGATAGCACGATTAGGAGCCGAATTATAAGACTTCTAAACCCAACTTATCACTGTTAGCATGTTCTTCTTGTTCGACCGACAGGGCCTACAGCTTCACCATCTTGACCAATAGGGTAAAAGGCACTGTAATATCTCTTTCATTTGCACTTACTAGGGAAATTTAATCGTCACTGCTTGCTACTCTAAACTATGATTCTCTTTTAGATGTAGGTATGAGAAATGATAAATATTTTGGTGCCTATTCTCGAATAGTTTTTGACACTAATATTCAAACGTTCACGCAACGGACAGGGGGGACTTTTTTTTACGTGAAAAGAGCCAAAGTTCCTAGGGTCGTCGCCTCTTGTTTATTCAGTATCATCTATTTCCGCCCTCATGTTTGCCCATATTTCCTCTCCCCCATTTTTTATTGAAACAAAATATTATGCAAAAGTTTGTAAGTTGGGCTTAATGTGGAATGGGGTCCAGGTAAGCGGAGGGTCAAAAAAATCATTTAAATTGATAAAAACCATCAATGAAAGATGGGATTGCAGAAATCATAGGTCATTTGGGAGCATCCTATTTCCACAACTCCCACTAGAACACTTTTTTTTCTCACATTAGAACAACTATGTTTTGCGAGATAATAGAAAAATCTGGAATTAAAATGTAGAAATTAGAATTTGATAGGCAGCCGAAATTTCTTCAGTACCTAAGTTCAACAATGTCGATGGTGACTTTCATTACAACGGCTAAGATTTCAAGAACTAGGATTCCTAATAAAAATCAGTTAATATCAATAAATAAAAAACACCTAATTTTTCCCTCAAAAAAATACCTCAAATTCCATCTCAAAAAGGTTCAAAAATAAAGTTTCAAAAGATGGGACAATTTTCAATTGAAATTGAAAAAGTTCTCGACTCAACTTGTCAAAGGAAGACCTCTTCCTCGTTTCCTAGAAACAAATTTCGGATTAAATAATCAAAAGTTGTAAATTCTTAATGAAGTCCCTTTCATCGGAAATCGGACTGTAAGGCGAGTCATCCAGGTGAAAGGGCTTCCACTTTCGAACCTCGCCCCTCCAGGTAAAAGAGACAGAAGGTCCTTTTCTACTAATTGTCAACAGCATCGAACATCCTTTCTCGAAAAAGGGAGAAAAAATTCCTTCCTACTACCCAGAGTGGGCTCGTTTCCTGTTTACGTTTTGTCGGAAAACTTTTACGCCTCCACTCCCAATAATAGGCTTCCAGAACTCTTCATATCATCAATTTACACCTCATAGGTTTCCTCACTTTCGACACAATTGGATAATCCGTGCATAATCAAGACCAAAAAGCCATTAGTTTTTATGCAGTTGTACAACCTTTTCCACAAACTTTTAAAATGGTTTGAAAGAAAACTAATTATTCAACAAATTAGTACCTTAGGGTTCACACAAAAAAAAAGTCAAGATTTTTTTTCGGTCCTCTTAATACAGTCGTAAAAAAGCCATAAAGCAAATAGGACTTTTTGTGACGACAAGAGATTCTCGAGGGGAGAGAATTCGATACTTTTGGATAGCTGAGGGCGCACGTGTTCTCGCTCTCTCTCACCCGCCTCTTTAGGGGAGTTTTTGAGGGGAGGAAAAAAAAAATTGAGAGAAAAAAAAATCGAATGGGGGTTCCACCCTTAACCATCCCCGCTATAAATACTCGGAAATGGGGTGGGCCGCCATTTTGTCGTGTGCTACACACCTGTGCTCTCTTATACGTACTCGCACTCATTTTTTGTCACGTGCCAATTTTATTTGTTATAAAAATAAAAGACGATTGTCCGATATTTATGGACTTTGTTCAAAAAGGACAGACTTCTTTCAAATCTTCAATACGATTGGCCCTTACGACTGAAATACGTCCACAATTTTGGACCGATTTAGTTTTAGCAATCTTAGGCACTATAATGTTTGTGTAGCTCTAAAAAAAATAGCTTTCTAATGGTATAAGTATCGATAAAATGGGTCAAAAATCATGCAAGTTAAAAATCCAATGAAATAGTTCCACTCAATTTGTTGTCTTTTTTGAGGTCCATTCGTAATCAATTTTTTGTCAAAATAATTGTATTTTCGTTAATTTGTTAGGTGAGAGATAAAAATTAAGAGAAACTACCCTGTCTAATATAGGGTTTGACAGGCGTCTCAAAACGCCTTTTCTTGGTAGGTGGGATTTCGTTCCGGTAATATCTTCTGTCAGGGATCGTCGAAAAACCGCAGCCGTAGGGGGCTCTTCAGGACACAAAAATCAAATAACGTCAAACTTTATGAGAAAACCGCTTTTCCCGAAAAAATCACATTTTGAACAAAAAACGGGTTTTTTCCCTCAACCGCACAAAGAGGTTTTTAAGCACGCCGCTATCGCTGTAACACGATTCTGCCTGTTTTTCGATAAGTTTGGGTTTTTTAGGTAGAATTCTTTAAGAAAAACTAGGGCAACAAAAGGAGAGCAAAAAAAAGAAATGGAAGACTCCTATCTCCGAGTGAGACGTTTAGGCAAGTCCTTCGTAGATAAGATAGAGCACGCGTTGGCTCACCTGGGCAAACGGGCGAAAAGATGCGATCTAGATTGTGTACTTTTGTACCTATCGACTTCCAAAAAACCACCTTTATTTCGACCAAAAAAAATGGAGGGACAAAAAAGGCACCTGCGATTTCGTTAAATGACAAATCAATTATCAATAGGCTCAGGCAAGACCTAATTATCTTCAGAACTATAAAAAAAGGTTTATTGTTTTATGAGAAAAAAGGTTTATAGGGGTGGACTAAGCCAGCGATGCCTTTTTTTGTAAGGCGAAAGGGTTAGGCTAAAATGAAAGAGCAGGACGTCGTGAGCTCCTGCATACTTGATGGGCATCAAGTAACTTGTGGACGTTAAGCCGCACTGAATGTGTTAAACAGAATGGGCGTTCTAGTTAACACATTCAGTGCGGCTTGACGTCCACAAGTTTTGACTGATCTTACCGATACTTTTGCCGTTGGGAAGCTACAATAGCTTCTTGACGCCTAAGTCACTCAGAGTACACCTTAGGCCTCACAAATTGACGTTCATTACAGGTCGATGAACATCATTTCAAGTTATGAGGGCGTTTGATTTCAAAATAACATATTTTGACACAACGTCAAACTTTATTCGATATTTCCGATGGAAATTATGAAAAGGGGAAAAAAAATCGATGGAGCAGCTTGCCGTCAGCGGGGGTCATTGTGGGGGATTTAGACGGCCGTCTCAGTTGACTCGGACCTAAGTGGCCGCTACTGCAGAGGGACCTAGAAAAAAAAAGTCTCCAAAAGAAGGGAATCCGAGAAGAGGAGAGAAAAAAAAAGGAGGAAAAAAAAACTCAGTGGTCTAATGTCCGATTGGTGACCAAAGCGCACCTGGTTAGCAGCTGCCTCAGGTCAGTTTATCATCCTAACGGATATACCACAGGATTCTTACACTTTATACTCGGCCTCCCCAATTCCGACGGGGTACCTTACAAGATTTCTTGAAAAAGTACACAAAACGCAAGGGCCCCTCCTTTTTAATCGCCCCAAAAGCATTCAACGGTCTTTTTTTGAATTACGAACCTTCAAAATACAACAATTCATTCATATATGTATTTTTACCTAAAAGAGCAGTTACAGCGTCCAAATCGTTGATGAAGTTGAGTAGAAGTAGAGGAAATATGAAGTTTCTCAGCTCTACTCGCCTTACTCAATTTTCTACTTACTCAACATCTGACGAACTTCACCAACTGCATAAACTTCAACAACTTCGTCTAAGCACTTCTTAACTTCATCTACTTCATACACTTCAACAATTTCATCATCATCATCATCATCATTTATCACCGTCAACATTCTTAACTCACTCAATTTAATCAATTTCAACAATGAACAACTTCCTCAACAAAGTACATCAACTTCATCTGCATAAGCATAAGTAGGCGAAAAATTAGTGTGAAAACAAATTATGAAGTGTGAAAAAAAAATCGGGGAAAAAAGTTCTAAAAAAACCAATTAGGGCCTGACGGCTCAATTTGTATGAGGCTTTAAAAAGGGGAGGTTGAAAGAAGTAGCACTTGTTCCCTTCTTTAAATTAACCTTTTTGTAGAGGGGAAAAAAACGTGTAAACACCCTTAAAAAAAAGTTATTCGAAAAAAAGCCCACGTTTTTAACACGAGCCGAAGTTACTTAACCGTGGGGGGAAACGATCAAGGGGGAAATGAATAAAACGCATCCGTGGGGTGTTGGAAAAAAAAATTAGGAGGGTTCTTTTCCACGTGCCTCATTTTTAGAAGGTAGTTTATTTCCATAACAAAAAAAAAAGGACTTCGCTATCTCCAAGTCCCCTCAAAAAGATCCAAACTTATTGTGTACAGAATTTATTGATGAAATTTTAACAAAAGCAAAATGGCATCACCATCTATCAAACATTTCTCCAACTCCTTGTACGGTTATTTCAGAAATCTATAACATAAAAAATTATTTGATCTTATTTGACGATTTTCATACGTTGACATGTTTGGGCATTTGAAGTGCGAAAACAACACAATCGGCGACGTCTTTGCTTTGGATGATAGGAACGTTAGGATCCTTATCGAGGATAGGTCTCGCCATTTCAGTCTCAACAAGCCCAGGGCAGATGCTCTATCGTAAAATTATGTTTTATTTGTTTCTAATTCGAAATAACCAACCGTGACTCTTATTTTGATGTTGTCGATGCAGAGGTCGTTTTTCAAACATTCGGTTAATGCACTAACTGCATGTTTTGAGCCAATGTAAGCTCCAAAACCCTTATTAGGCATCGTATACTTCCCACAAACACTAAAAAGAAATTGAAAACTTGTAATTTATTTTTTTGTACCTGCTTATATTGATTATGTGGCCTTCGATGTTGTTTCTCTTCATCGAATTCGTTGCTTCCATGGTGCAGTTTATGAGGCCGATTACGTTCGTCTCCATCATTTTTAATGTCGCTTCTTGATGAAATTCTTTGGGAAGAATAATTAGATTGATTTTTAATATGGAGAAATACCGTGAAGAGGGGTTCTGATTAAAATTCCTGCGTTATTCACTAGGACTGATACTGGACCGAGATTCTTATGGGTGAATTCAAATGCTGCTCGTATGTCCTCACGGCTTCTCACGTCGCATTTAAATGTACGGATGAACCCTTTGTTTTCTTTGAGTTCGTCTGCTAATTTCTGGAAACAGGATTCCATTTAGCGGATTTCCGAAAGAAAGCAGGCTATTCAGGTCGGCTTTTGGCTTATATTTTTACTTGGAACTACTCACGTCAAGGCTTTCTTTGTTGAAATCCAATGCGACGACTTTCATCCCCCGTTTGACAAGTTCGGTGGCGATGGCGTGCCCGTTGCCTGTCCCCGCCCCCGTCACGACCGCTACTTTATCCGACCATCGTTCCATTATTGACCGTCTAGTTTAATTCTTTCGATTATTTAAAGGAGTTTGTAGATAAGAAATTATCGAACAATAAAAAGTGCATTCCAGTTTTATAAAAATCGAGCCAATCGCTGTTTACTTATTGATAACTGATAAGTATTGTGTCATTAACCCTACGTTATAACTTAAGTCATAAAAACTTCTTAATTTTTTCTTTTGTTAAATCGACTTCAAAATTCCATCAAATTCTTACTTCCTTTAGGGTGTAATCAGGGGCGGAATGGGACCTTAGGGATCCTGGATGATGCAAAAAATTTTAAAAGAAAATTGGCTTTTAGAAAAATATATTCAGCAAAAACAGAGGTTCCCAAACTTTTTCATAGTGCGCCCCACTTTTAAACAAATTAAAACCTTTGCCCCCCCCCCCAAAGTTTTGAATGTTAACTTTGAGGTTTTTGGATGTTTGGGTTTTAAAATATTGATTTTGAGATTTTTTTGACAAAAATATTTGCTCTTATAATCATGATTTTGAGGTTTTTGACAAAAAATTGTCAATTTAAAGTTGATTTTGAGGTTTTTGGATGAAAATTAGGCATCATAAATTATCATAAGTATCTGCATCTCTTTAATTTGTCATCTGTGTTTTTTAACCTACAGAAAAAAAAAAAGCTGTTCATTGTTGTTTTGAATACCTACTTATTTTTATTTGATTCTCTGATTACTGAGAATTATTGAGCACGACATCCAACGCATCTCCATAAACTTAAAGGTGCGTTCGTTTTCACTTGGGATATTCTCTATTTTGGTTTTCGAGTACGTATTCGATCTTTTAAATATAAAAATATTACTTATTCTTTTTTTAAAAACAGGTTTCCGTTTTTAAAAAGCATGAAAATCCTCAAGTCGAGAGCGTATACGGAATTGATCGTTAAGGACTTTCAGGTTGAATGGGTCATCGAGAACTTGAGTTCAATTCAAAAAAATCAAGGCGAATACATCTCGTCTGAATTCGAAATCGAAATGGGCAACGAAAAAATGAAATGGGCGATTAATTTTTATCCAAAAGGCCTTCCAAAAGTTGAAGGCAGTCACCACATTTCAGCTTATTTAAGTCTCATTTCGCCGAAACGAAAATTTGTTGCTGAACAACAGTTCATCCTGTACAACACGCGAGGTAAACAAATCAAGAGGTTGCTTTCTGTACCACGAAATTATTCTGTGAACGAGAATTGGGGATGGACTACACTTATTTCACGACAAGCCTTACTTCAGCAACTTCCTGAAGATAAGCTGAGATTGGTATGTAAATTGAAGGTTTGTCAGAATGCCCGCGATTCAATTTATTTGTTGCCTGTCGGCGTCACACAACTTCAGTCTTCGATTATTGCCGATATGAATAGAGTCTACACCGACGCCATTTTCAGCGATGTACTAATTAATGTTTGCGGTACCCATTTCGAGGCTCATAAACTTATCCTCGCTGCCCGCTGTACCGTTTTCTACCTTATGTTCAAGACCGAGCTAAGCGAAACGAAATCGAACACGGTCGACATTTCGGACATAAGACCAGAAGTTTTCAAGGAATTTTTGGACTACGTTTACACCGGGAAAGTGGAAAACGAAGACCTCGCCGGAGAACTTTTAGCGGCTGCTGAAAAATATGATGTGCAAGACCTGAAATCGTTGTGTGAAGAAATCCTTGGAAATAATACGTCAGTCGAAAATTGTGTTGAAACTCTCGCCCTCAGCTTCCTTTATTCTGCGAAGAGCTTGAAAAAACAGACGATGGAATTCTTTGTTGCTCATGCAGATAAATTGGAAATACCCAAGTTGAGATTGTCCGAACTCTCACATTCCTGTATTGCTGAACTTTTGGAAGCGTTTGTGAATCAGAAGAAATCTGAGACCAAAATACCGATTGCTGAATTCACTTTTGAGTGGACATTAAGCAAAATAAGCTTCTCCGCTGAAGATATCTGCATCGCTTCTCCCACTTTATGTTCTGAAAAATTCGAGGAAGAGAGCTGGAAAATAAGACTTTATCCTAAAAAAAAGAACCAAGAAAACGAAAAAAACTATCTAAGCATATACTTACAGCTCCTCTCATCTAACCGCGAGACAGTTTGCTCTAAATTTTCGTTTTCTTTGCAGAACATTAAAGGAAAAGAAATTGCTGCCTTCACTAGCGATTCTTTTCAAGTATTTAACACTCGAGAATTATCAATTCATGGCAAAGAAAACCTGGTTCTGACTGATGAAATTTTTAAAGAAATCGTTCATGACAAGTTGAAAATTATTGTGAGCACTTCATAGAAACTGAAAAACTCATCAAGTTCTGCAATAGTCCAGCAGAGACGCGGTTTTTTTTTGTGCAAATAAATCGAAAACTAAACAAAATTATGAATCTGTTTAAAATTAAAGCTCATTTTAACTACAAAAAAATGCTCAGTCAATTTTAGCGGATTTTTTTGCTAAGGAGATAAGTTAGCAAAGTTCGAATGAGAATATCAGCTGTTGTCTGTTTGTAAGGAATCTGAGGTTTCTCGTCACTTTTGGTTGAGGCCAGTGTGGAAGAACCACCATTTCAAAGGTAACTGGAGACAATTTTTGGAGGAGGAAAATCTTACTAAACGATGCCTCTAGAGTCCAGTCTCCCCAACGATGCCTCCCCAAACATCCACCATTGCATCTACACAGAGGCCTTCCCCCGGAGTTGGGACCAGCCTTGGGAGTTATGGCTGCTAGGCCTCATTCTCTAGAAAGCCCAGCAATGCATGATATTGGAATATTGTAGACCGTAGCGATTATTGGCACAGTCGTTTGTAAAGTTTAAATTCACTTTGTTAACGTCGGATAAGTTCTAAAAGCGTGAAAGACACTCAGAAAGGGATTAAAAGGCTCTTTCATTTCGGGGAGCGAGGGAACGGAATTAGAAAATGGTAACACGGAGGCCTTGATGGCGGAAGCGCGGGGGGTGTCCGAATCCTATCGTGGAAAAAGTAATTGCGACATCTGTCCCTCCCTCTTCCACCCCCTCTGACCAATACAGATTCCCGAATAAAAACACACACACAATGTCCAACGTGGCAAAGGATTATCCGAAAGGGAAAGGAGGAAGTCCAATTGTACTGACCCGAGACCTTCGCCCTTTTGTCCTCGGGTGCCCCTAACGAGCGGACTCGCCCCCGAGGGCGGGGGTGTGACTCTTCCCGCACAATGGACTCTTATTGTACGAATCCTCAAAAAGAATGGATTATTTTCGAACGTGTGAAATTGTACCGGACATTTTACTCCTCGAATTACACTAAATACTCGAAAACCGCACAAAAGAACCAACGCGATGGACATTATCCAATAGGGTGCCACAGTTGGACTTTTTTTTAAATTCCATGTTGTCAAAACATTATTCCTTCACATTCAATGAAGTAAACATATCCCATTCTCAGTTCTCACCTTCAATTTTGATTCAGCCAGTGAATTTGGTTGATTTGTAAAGAAAGTAGTGAAATTAAAGGACCCCCATCCCGTATTTCCGACCTTTTTTCCTCGTCCGAAGATAATTTTAACTGCTGTTTAATTGGATCCTCAGAATACAATAAACAATTCACCCAATTAAGCTGCCCTCTCGAGCGTTATTTCTCAATATTGTTTTTCCCAAATATTCTTTTCCTTCTTTTTTCGAAGAAATTCTTAACAGGCTTCTGAAACAATATTGGATTAATTTTATCAGAAATAATGATCCGAATGCCAGTTTCCATTAATTCGTCCTTCTTTTAAAAATCCTGAAGTTATTCTTCAGAAGGTGGATGTCGGCTGAGCTGATAAAAAACCTTGAATTTTTTTCTTCTCCCTCGAACCGTTAAGTTTCGTCACATTTTATGACCTCATGACATTCACGGTACCGTTTTTTTTTTACGTATACCCGTTATATTTTTACAATCCTTTCTGTATAACGGTGAAATAATTTTTTACTACAAGGGTTCTTTAAAAAAAATGTAGGGCAAAACCAGCCCGTTATCTAAGGGCAAGGGTTGTAAATAGTTTTTTGACATGATGGCATGAGTTTACATAATTTTACCTGCCTCTAAAGTACATATTATGTAGTTTCTACCTAGTTTTAAATAAATATTTCATCATGGTTTCTATTGAATTGCATTGACTTAATATTTTTATATCGTCATTTTATTCCATAGACAACAAGGAAAATTAGTTTTCAATGAGGAAGTTACTTGTCTGGAGCTGTTGCAAACAAAAAGAGAGAAATAAACTGACTTCAGATTCAGAATTGCGTTTTTTACCTTGAAAATAGTCACCACATCATCATAATTCATAAATCTTTAGCTGGAAGCTTAGTACTAGGACACGTCATTTCAGTGTCTGGCTACGAAAATCTTTCACTCATAGCTTTCAAAAAGTTAGCTTTGAATAAATAAAAAGTTTCGGAACGGATGGACTTTGAGGGATGGATTTTTTTTTGTCAATAGTCCCAATCGTTTGATTTTTAAAGAAGTTTTTATGAGGGGGCGAAAACTGGTCCAGTTGGAAAGTGTCAAAAAGGAAAAGAAACTGATTGTGTGTTCTAGAGCAAAGAGGATATATAAATATCTCCTGTAGGTATTGGCATTTTTGAAAAGGAACTCGAAAAAAAGAAAGAAAAAAAAAGAAGAGAGACAGATGATGTACGAAGGATGAAAGCGGTCGTTTAAGAAACAGTCCCCCGGAATCCCTTTGACTGAAAACGGCTCCCTTTTCCAATGGGGAAAAAAGGAAAAAAAAATAGTGAAAGAGAGTCCTCCCAAAAAAAAATTTGTATGAATATTATTTTGTAGACTTTTGAGGCCCGGTGGGTGGACAAAGGACGTTTTTAGCGTAGGGGTGATCGATAAGACTCCCTTTTTCCTCCTCTTATAAAATCGTTAACCACGGATTTTTTGGTTGTTTACCGTCGACTTTATGATGAATGGGGGAGCCCTGACTGGGACTTTTATTCACAGAAAAGATGGATAGAGGATTGAAACGTGTTTTGATGGCTTTTTTGGGTGAGGTCGCGTCTCATGAGTCGGCGATTTTAATTCAACGTGCCCGTGGAGAATTTTTTCCATTTCTTTTTCGAGTATGTATTTTTAGGACTGAAGTAGGGAGACGTTTTTAAAAGTCAACATTTTTCTCCCTACACCCTCAACCTTCAACTAAATCGTATTTAAAAACCCTTTTTAAAAATAATTCAAACTCGCTTTTAGAATTCTTTTTCTTTTTTCTGAAACAATGAAAATTAGTAGAACTGACCTAGGGCGGTAGCGGGAGGAGGCCACGGTCCGACATATGGCTCCCGGACACACCTGCGAGTTAAATCCGATCGGCTCATTTCTGGCACGCTCCTTCCTCTAATGATTTACACTCCGGTCATCGGTCCGACATAATAGCCTGCGTCATAAATCATCCCTTAACGGATTCGAACTTCTAATTATAATCATTTTTTGCGCGTAAAAAATTTGTTGAAAATTGGAAACATTTGTAATCATTGAAGCCCCCACTTTAGGCCGAAAAAGACTTTATTAATTTTGAGGGAAGTTTTTTGGCATTGATTTTTAGTAGAAGTTCAAAACAAACTCATACCCCAAAAAACATTTTTTGCAGTATTGCTGAAAACCACCCATCTCGCTAAAAAGAAGCGAAATATATTGCTGCTGAAAACGATCCCTTGAAGAGGCCAATTCTAGGTATGTGTGTATGTACTGTCCATCCAGCCAAAAAGTGGCGATATTTGCAAGCCTAACCAATCCATCCATATCTTGCTAAACAGATTTCTTTTTTAGCTAAAAACGATAAATCAAGGTAACAGGAGTGCCAATCTTCATGTTGCTAGATGGATCTTGGAAGGCGGTGTCTTTGCCCCCGCCAAGCAGAATCTTAGGACTTTTTTTTCTATGTAGATGGATTTTAGATTATTTCCAGCTAGATATGACTGGATCGGTTTTCGCTAAATGTGTTTGTGCTAGATTCTAGATATACATGAAGATTGGCACTCCTTTTACCTTGATTTATCGTTTTTAGCTAAAAAAAAAAAAAGGTAGGATCTGTTTAGCAAGATATGGATGGGTCGGTTAGGCTTGCAAATATCGCCACTTTTTGGCTGGATGGATGGATCATACATACCTAGATTTGGCCTCTTCAACGGATCGTTTTCAGCTGCAATATAATATGCTGATTTCTCTTCTGTTTAGCTAGATGGATGGTTTTTAGCTAGAAAATTTAGGCTCTTTCAAGCTAGAGGTTTTGGTTGGATGTGAATTAGCTAGAAATAAATAAATCCTTTTTAGCTTGAAGAGGTGGGATCTGTTTAGCTAGATACAAATTGGTCGGTTTTAGCTAGATCTGAATTCTTTTTAGCTAGAAAATTTCGCCTAGCTAGATATAAATGGATCGGTTTTGATTATATGAACACTTTTTAGTAAGAAAATTGCGCCCTTTATAACTGTTAAATTTGACCCTTTTTGACTAGATTAGATCGTTTTTATTTAGCTTTCTAGCGATGATGATGAATAAAACCCATTTTAGCTAGATGAGGATTCTTTTTATCTGGTTGATAGAAAGAATTCTTGGTCAACATGAATCTTTTCTGGCCAGATTGAAAAATTTATGAATAATCATGGGCTCTTATACCTATGACACTTTTTTGTATAATTCCTTCCCAAAAACTGAGGGTAATACGATAACTTCATTTTAAGTAACTAAATAAATAAAACATATTTAGGCTTCATATGCCGCTTCTTATGGTCCTGAAGATCATTAAAATTTGCAGGTAGACCCAGAAAACCCTTTGTCGGCCCTAATGTGTTAAAAGATGAATTTGTGGGTGGGAACTCGCCTCTTAAATCACACAAAGGATATTTTTTCGATAATTTTTTAAAGCATTTTATTATTTTTCTTCTGCTAATTAACGTCAAACAGTTAATCATCCATCTCGTTAGCTTTTGATGGTTAAAATTCGACTTTTTTCGCATTTATGCTGAAAACAAAAGCCATGAAACATCCAAACCCAACTTAATGAGAACTATTTTATCTCTGAAATTTTTAAAATGAACAAATTTCTGACAAAGTAGATTCCAATTTATTCCTCGAGCTGTTTTGAAGTGATTAAATGGGCGATATGAAGTTAATAGTTTTGTATTTTGCCAGAAAACTTGAAAAAACCAAACTTCCAACTTCACTTATGAAATGCAGAAACCAGGGGCGGATCGGCCGTTTTCGGCCCACCGGGCGCAACCACTAGACCGGCCCAAAAATTTAGTTTTTCTTCTCTTTCTGAACATATTTTAACGCTATTTATCATCAAAAACCTTAAAATCGACATTATAAGAGCCAATTATTCTTTAAAAACCCTCAAAATCAAAGTTTTAAGAGCCTTTTTTCGTTAAAAACCTTAAAATTGACATTTTAAGAGAGAATTTTTCTTCAAAATCAACATTTGTAAAGGCTTAATTTTCGTCTAAAAACCTCAAAATCAAAGTTTTAAGAGACATTTTTCGTCAGAAACCTCTAAATCAGTTTCAAGAGCACAATTTTCGTCCATAAACCTCAAAATAAGAGTTTTAAAAGCCTTTTTTCGTCGAAAATCTCAAAATGAAGGTTTTAAGAGCCAAATTTTTTTCACAAACCTTAAAATTGACATTTTTGAGACCCAATTTTTCTTCAAAAAACTCAAAATCAACATTTGTAAAGCCTAATTTTCGTCCAAAAACTTCAAAATCAAAGGTTTAAGAGAGAAATTTTCGTCAAAAACCTCGACAAAAAATTAGCTGTTAAAACCTCGATTTCGAAGTTTTTCGACGAAAAATTAACTCTTAAAACCTCGATTTCTTCTCGAATAGCCCAGGCCCCTGTGAAATGTTTCAGTACCACGAATTTTTTGCTCTTTCAGCTTTTTTTGCTCCTATTTTAGTTAAAATAAAAATTGGCCCTCACCGGCCCTCGAGGGCAGCGGCCCACCGAGCGGTCCCTCGGTAGCCCGGCGGCCCGATCCGCCCCTGGCAGAAACTAGTGAAGACCGAGGTATGAAAGAAATGACAGATTTTGAAGGCTCGTTGAATGGTTGAGGTTAATTTTGTTGGGGTTAATTAGGAAAAGGTTTCCAATCTGTTTAGAATGTCTAGGAGACGGCTGTTTTCCTTATTTTTTCCCCACTCGCAGATTGAGAGGAAGTCGAGTCATAACAAGACGGAGGAAGAGCCCTGATAGATTAATGTAAGGACTTGGCTCTTCCGCTCAGCACGCGCACACAACTTTTTTTTCATCCTCTCCCTCCCCATCTTCTCTTTTTTTCCTTTCATTTGCTTCCCTGTTTTACCCTCCCCCCCTGGGCCCCCATGAGTTATTATCTTTGACTCGTGCGCAAGGGAGTGAAAGAATAATGGAACTTTTTCCGTCCTTCCTATCTACCCATCTACTCCCCTATATAGACGTTCTTTTTTCCCCGGGAATAAAAGCGAGGCTTTGTTAATTCACCCCAAAATTACGAGGGGTGTTTTTAACAGAAAAAATAGTAAAAGATGGCGTGCGACTGCCACGTTTTTATTTTGAAAGAAAAATTGTCAAAACGTAGGCGCCAGTTTTTTGAAGAAAAAATTATTTATGGGTAATGGGATTCCATGAAAGTGTACGTCCAAAATCTTGATCCGACAGGGAACCTTTTTTCCATTGCGTTCCGCCGGTCTCTTTACATTTTTAAAGCTTGACCACAATTACCGGCCACCCTGTAAAAAAAAACCCTTAGGTAGCCCCTTCGAGATATTTTCATTCACTTGAAACCGTTTTTTTTCCTTGGCTTCTTTTTGAGCTCCCCTCACGGTCCTTAACCATCGGTTTCGGGTAAAAAGATAGGGCCCTTCATTAGTTTTGCACTTTTGAAAAGGGAAAATAAGCGGCTTATGGCTACTTGAAGGCCACAAAGAAGCCTCAAGAAAATCCTCCCCCTTTTATACAAGTTCTCAAGGAAAGTAAGTTATTTTTTATGCCATGGGGACTGCATCTTACACATTTCTCATAAATTGGACAAGGAAGAACATTTCTCACGTTATTCCTATACACAGGGGCGGACTGGGACCTTAGGGTGTGGGTGGGTTTTCAGTTAAGGGGGCGCCCAGACGGCAAAAAAATTTAACAGAAAATTGGCTTTTAGAAAAATATATTAGGCAAAAACAGAGGTTCCCAAACTTTTTCACAGTGCGCCCCCCTTTTAAACAAATTAAATCCTTTGTCCCCCCCCCCAAAGTTTTGAATGTTAACTTCGAGGTTTTTGGATGAAATTGGGGTTTTAAAATGTGGATTTTGAGGTTTTTGACAAAAGAAATTGCACTTAAAACGTTGATTTTGAGATTTTTTGACAAAAATATTTGCTCTTATAATCATGATTTTGAGGTTTTTGACAAAAAAATTTCAATTTAAAGTTGATTTTGAGGTTTTTTGACTAAAATTTGGCTTTATAAATGTAAGTTGAATATGAAAGAAAAAAAAAAAGAGTTGAATATGTATGAGGTTTTTGGACAAAAATTATGCATCAAAAATGTTGATTTCGAGGTTTTTGGACGAAAATTAGGCTTTAAAAATGTTGATTTCGAGGTTTTTGGACGAAAATTAGGCTTCATAAATGTTGATTTTGAGGTTTTTTTTGACAAAAATTAGGCTTTAAAAATGTTGATTTTGAGGTTTTTGACGAATTTTTGGGGATATTTGCACACACACATCTTGAGCTCCAGCTTACGCCCCCCAGTTTGGTAGCCACTAAGCAAAAATAACGCTTAAATAACAATAACTTCTCTTTGAGAAAGTTAAAATGATTCGGGTGGGGGGGCGCGCCTTTATGTAGTCACGGGGGCGCGGGTGGGTTCTGTCAGCCCACCCCCTCGGGCCAGTCCGCCCCTGCCTATATAATGCGGGACGATTTCATGACTTTCAATGTCCGTTACTCCCACAATTTTTTCGCTATTGTATCGATATACCGTTGGAAAGCTAGCGAGATTTCTAACGGTATAAGTATCGAAAAATCGGTCCAAAATTGAGGAAGTTATGGTAATTTCATGTGAGGAGATGGAATGGGTGGAAATGTTTGGGAGAAGTGGGCCTTGATTTGGAGAAGTAGACTTGGGTTTGGGGAAGTGGGAGTAAGTTTGGCCTTTGGGGAGGTGGACTGTGGTAGAGAGATGTGAAGGGAGGTTGGGGAAAGTAGGGAATCGTTATGGTGAGGAAAGGGATGGTTGGAGGGTTATTTGGTGTTTTTCTGAGGTATGTAGAGCCCTTGAGAAAGTTCGACTTATGAGGTTCTTACTCCATACTACATTTCTTGTCCAGACACAAAATTTAAAATTGCTCAAATCAACCGTTATCTTATTTTTAAAATTTTACGATTTCAGCAACAATGGGATTTAGGACAAAACCCCCAGATTAGCTTGAATCACGACAATCATCTCATCACGGATGATTTGGTCTTCATGTCCAGTAATGAGATCGCGATCTTCGTACCGGCTGGGCAGAATGTTCTTATCGTAAAAGGGAATTTTCATGGTTTTAAAAACGTGAAAGGGGATTCGGAAAAAGGGGGAGATGAAATGGAGCCGGGGGTGGCTCTTGACCACAGGGGTCACTTCGACTGACTCATACTGATTTATCGTCATTTCACCCCACGCACGCAAATAAATAATACATTTACCGATCAATCGATAAGAAAACGTAAAATTCAAGCCCCCTTTCATTTTTTTCCCTTCGTCTCTATTTACCGGTTGTTAACTCCGCCCAAAAAAATGAGACCCCTCGTGTAATCCAATCCCCTGAACGCGTGTCGGAAAAAAAGTTCCCCTTAAAGAGGATAAAAAGCGGTTTTTAATATGATAGGGGAGAGTCGCGTGCACGTAGGGGTTCTTTTTTTCAACACCTTTTTTTCTTCGTTTTTTTATTTCAGGCCTACAGGTTCACCATTGAACAGGTAGGGTGAGGTCTCATTATTCACTTTTTTGAAGAATCAAAATAAAAACCTATTTTACATCATATAAAGGGCGTAACAGCATTAAAAACAGTAAAACGACGTCAAAAATGGAGAAATTCCATTGTCGAGTTCTCCATTGACAATGGAGGCTTCCAAGAAATCTTCATTTTTGGTCAGAAAAACGTCATTTTCTCCACTTTCCTGTAACTTTTTTGCATTTTTGATGTGAGTTTTGAAATCAGCGGTAAATTTCGCATAAAATACGATTCTAAAAAATCCTCTAAAATTTTCAAAACCCTATAAACTAGGGGTTTTCCAACTTGGTTTTTGGATATCCTTCTATCCTTGATTTTTTGCTAGTTAACTTTTTCCCCTAGTTTGAAGCTATGAATTGGGGCTTTTCAATTTTTCAAAAAAGGTCTGCAGTATCCCAGCTTATGTAAAATTTCACGCAGATTTCAAAACTCTCGTCGAAAATACTAAAAAGTAACAAAATCGACGATTTTATGCGAGTTTTACCCCATTTTTGATCCATTAACTGCAGAGAGATGATGCAAATTGTGATCGAGGAAAAATAAAAGGCAAATTTAATATCGCTGTACACACATTTATTATTTAACGATAGGAATATAAAATAAATTAATTATCATACTAGGACAAAATTTTTCATTTACAAAAATATCAACTCTACAAAACGAAAGGAAAATAAACCCCATTACATACAACATATTCGTCTAGGGTCCAAATCAACCTCCTCAGGGCAGGAACTTTTCTTGATATAATAATCTTATTGGATACGATTATAAAACACCTAAAAACGTCTAACTAATTAAAAAAAAAAGTTGATATGTTGTAAAATTGGGAAATTCTAACTATTTTTCTTTGATATAATAAACTTTTTATGTTAGTTATATTTAAAACTCGAAAATTCAAAACTAGTATTTTACATTTTTTTAAAAAAACTTCAAAATAAGAGTCGACTTGAAAATTCACAACCTAAAATAAAAGAAAATGAATTTTTACACATTTTTTTATGTACAAAATAACCCGTAATGTTCCGAAAGAAATCGACAAAACCGAATTGCACCTCTAAATGAAGAAAAACTAAAAAAAAATTGACTAGTATGGTCTCCTTATAGACGAAAAGATATTTACATAAAATAATAAAAATATGTACTTCTTTGGATTGAAAAAGAAAAGGGTAACTGAATGAAAAAGAAATAAAAGCGAGCTTGGCCTTGTCCCTTTTCTTTTGGTTGGAGGATGGGCCTAAAGGTGAGATGTTCTTGCGATATGTAGGAAGAAGTCGACTTTGTCTGATGTCTGCTGGCCGCACATGTTGCAGGTGAATGGATCTTGGAAGCCGTGGTAGCCCATATGCATCGTGTACATGACCACGTTTTTGAATGAGATTTCGCAGAAGGAACAGTTGAATTCGTCATTCTTTTCTGGTTTTTCGGCCTTGGGTTCTGGCTCTTCGATGATTTTGGGCTCGGGGGTTTTCGGCTCGAAAGGCTCCGATTTGTCCATAGGTTCCGGATAGAAGTCGGGTTTGGCGACGATTTCTTCGGGCTCTTCGTCGCTTTGGGGCTGAAGACGGAGCCTGTCGAGCTTGAAAGCTTTCCCTTTCCTACGGCTTTTCTGAACGGGAGTGTCGACCTGATTGTCCTCGCTTCGGTCCGAACATGTCAAATCCAAAGGCGTCTTTTCGTCTTTTTTCTCGTCTATTTCGATATTGTTGTTTTTCTCTTCGGCGTTTTCTTGGGTGAAGGGGAAAGGGAGGTTGTTGAGGATGTTGTAGTAGGGCATTTGGGTCGGGAGGAGGGTGTATGGGTTGAACATCGGCATTGGGACTTGCTGCTTCTCCGGTGAAGATTTCGATTTTTGCTTGGGACCTCTTTTCGTTCCGTAAACATCGACAATAGGAAGAGGGTTCGGAGATCCATCAGGGTTAAGCACCATAGCCGGGCTATGGTTGTATTTTCTCAAATGAAGCTTCAAACTGTGGCAGTATTTAGTGGCATAGGTGCAGTCCGAACATCGGAACTGATAAACGTTACTGTGACTCTTGAGATGTGAGTTCAACATTGATTTGTTCACGCACGAATAGGAACACTTATCACACTTGAACGGTTTCGAGCCAAAATGATTCCTGAGATGGTATTCCAAGTGGTGCTTGTATTCTGTAACAAAAGGACATCGGGGGCAGTTGAGGATCCTCTCTTGCTTTATGTGAGAGCGTGAATGCTCCCAAAACTCGAGTTTAGTGACTGCCGAGAAGTCGCATTGTTTGCAACGGAAAGTTTTGACTTTCCCCTGACTGTTCACTTTGGGCGTGTTCAATCCTGGCTCGTCGTCCATCCAAATGTCGTCGTCGCAATCATGGACGTTTTTCATGTGCTCGCGGAGTTTGTCGGCGGTTTCACCGCTGTAGTCGCACATGTTGCATTTCGTTTCGTGCGACACTAAGTGCTCGTTGAATTGAGACCTAAAAGAAATTGGTTAATTTGGAAAAAAAAAATTTTGTATGGATGGTACCTTATGTTGCATGAGAATTCGCACATGGGGCATTGAAGTTTCTCTTCGGGCATCATCCCTGTTCGCTGTAGTGCCATTTGAAGGCGTCGGAGAGAATCTCCATTTTCGAAATATTCGTTTTCCGAATTAGAGCTTTGAGATTGGGCGTCCTGGTTGTCGTTTTTGTCGCTCAAATCTTGTGCGAGAGGGGAGGGCGAAGGGATCGATCCGGGAGGCGTAAGACGCGGGGATTTCGATTCAGATCGCGGGGTCGGCGGGGGTTCTTGACTCGGAGGAGTCGCCTGCTTGAAATCCTGAGGAGAAGTCGATGGCGGATATTCGGGCTGAGGTGTCGGAAAGGCGTAGGCGACGCTGCTCAACCCCGGAGGCGTCAACGGAGACGTAAAACCTTTCTCCCCCTTAAAACCAAATTCGCTCTCATCCCTCGGCTCCTGTTTCTACACACAAAAACAAACCATAAAGGAAAAAAATCCAAAAAAATCAATTACCACTGAAGCTTGAACATGATGACCCATCCAATGCGACTCCATATTCAACCCCTGAAAAACGTTATGCCTCGAATCGTACTGAATTCCACAATTCATCGCGCTACTCGACTGTGCTGCAAATAGTTCAGGAGCAACGATCATCTCATCACTAAAAAATAAACAAAAAATTCAAAAAAATCACCACCACAAAGGGACATTTAGACCCTTTCACCTATTACAAGAAAGCTCTATTGAAAAAAAAAAGACATAAATCACCAAATTTGCATTCATGTACCGTTTCGTTAAAATATTTACCCCTTTTTTTCCAGTCCCTCTTTTCCCCCACAGGTACCACTTGTCCTATTTTCGAGTACCGAGAGCACTGCACTTTTAAAAGTTGTAAAAATGATTCGGGGAAAACCCACTTTTTATCCTTTACAACCTTAAGAGCCTCTTTTATATTTTTTTTAAAGACTAAACGGATCTATTTTAGGGTTATGGACAGTTTAAAAGGGGATCCTTTTCCGAAAATCACCTTTTGACAGGAGGTACTCAAAAATAAAAATTCTCGATATTCAAAAAACCCCTTTTTGGAGAAACAAAGCGATAAAACAATCATATTTTGAATTCTAAATATTGGCATAGGAAAATCTTCGGATTCGTTTTATTGACCAATTAGCCCAAAAATAAAGGCGGAAATTGGCATTTTTTATGAGATATGAAGGTTTAAAAAAAGACGTGAAAAAGCTATTCATTCGTTTCACCTGTTTTTGACCTCTTTTTACGTCATCCCAGCCCCTAACTTTTTTTTTTCGCTTAAAAATTGGAAAGTTTTTCGCCTTTCATGGTGACGTCTATTCACAAAGGGCTCTTTTCCTGGTAGGATGGTAAAAAAATCACTTTCTCTATGCCCTTTTTTTTTTCTTCTTTTTTTTTACGCAACTGCCTGGTTTGTGAAAACCTGACCTAGAAAGCGAGACAAACAATTTTTGCGTAATGTCTGTCCCTTTGAAAAAAGAGAGGAAAATTTATGGGCAGAGAGGGTGGAACGAAAAAAAATTTAAAAATAAAAAGTCGCTATTTTGGTTCATTTCTAAGAAAATTGTGCAAAGTGTGGAACTAAATTTAAAATTTGCATTCTTTAATTTAAATTAATTCTTTTGAGTATAAAATTTTTTTTATTAATTTAAAATTTTAAAAACTTACCAAAAAAAGATTGTTTGATGATGGTTTCCAAATTAAAAATATTTCATTCGTAAAACGATGTTTTTTCACAGAAATGATAAAGAAACGAAATAATAAATAAAAAGCGATGGTTGGCGTTTTATGGGGGAAAACTTAGTAGTTGGCGATAGGGTGGCTCGGGTAAAACTGGAAGGATTTTCCCCCTGGACCTACCTTACAAGCAACCCCTGCCCCCACTCCCTCCCTCGAACGGGCCAACCCTCCCCATCTCTCCCGATACCGAGGGTGATTTCAACCCTTTTGTGACAGATCGCCTCCCTTCTTCCATCCCCAGGCCTTTCTTTTTTTACTTTTTTTTTATCGGATCCCCCTCCCCTTTTCTCTGCCCTATGATTGGACCGATCGGAAGGTTTTTTCTAAACGCATTCACTGCAAGGAAATTTCCTCAATTTTTTAAACAGTTTCTATTTGCATTGCTAAAAATTAACTACTAAACCAGCTTTCTGTGATAGATTTAATAAAATTCTAAGTTTGCCATACTTCGCGATCTAATGAGAATGTCGACAGAACTTCAAAAATGGCATTTTCTCTGCTCCCTGTGGACCTGTTTTCTTGAAATTTGTCCCAGATTTTCTTTAATATGATGAGAAAAAGCCCTAAAAATTTCAAGTCGATGGGTCAAAAGGGAGCTGAGAAAAAACAATTTTTGTCTTACCACGAACTAAAATTGAGAATGTCGACAGAACTTAAAAAAATGGCATATTCTCTGCTCCTGTGGACCTGTTTTCTTGAAATTCCCAGATCATCTTTAATATTATAAGGAAATCCCCTGCAAATTTCAAGTCGATCGGCCCAAAGCTGAGAAAACAAAAACGGTGTTTGAGTTGCGTATTTTCAGTCCTCTTTGGCGTATCGACTTGAAATTTTTAGGGCTTTTTCTTATCAAATTAATGAAGGTTTGTTTCTTTCAAGTCAGTGTCTTCTCAGGGAGATGAGAAAACCATTTTTTAAGGATTCTTCATGTTCCAACAAGCATTTTCGATTATCTTTTGGCTACCATTGATTGATTAACGTTTGAAATACAATATTTTAAGTAAAATTTGTTTACGTTTGTCGTCCATCTCGATGAGTCAAGTGGGCAAACTGTCCAGCTGGGGAGGTGGGGGAGGGGGGTGGGGGTGGTTTCCTCGTGGGAGGGTGAAAGGGCCGTCCACTCCTCCCCCAGACAATTAAGGAGTCAGCTTCCTGACCCGAGAAAAAATTAAAAGAAAAAAAATTTTTCTCCTCGGCCGAATAATGAGAAACAGTCCCGGAAGAAGGATACTGCGAGACATCTTCTAATTTATGGCTCACCAATTTCTATTCATCATTTTTAGCCTCCAAGAACTAATTGAAGTTTGGCACGTTTCAATGCAATTTCTTTTTTAATAAATTTTAACTTTTTAAATTAACTTTTGATAAAATATTTTAAAAAAGGAATTATTACTCACTCATTTAATTCGCAGAATAAATCCATTTCTGGTGATTCTTTTGCTTGTTCTGAAGGTATTAAAAAGTTAAAAAGATAAGAAGGGCTTTTCCAAAATAACAAAATAATCTTTATTTTATTTTAATAACATCAGGACATAATAAAAATATCAAGATTAACGTCTTATCTTATTTCAGGGCTTAAAAAACCAAAGAACTTTTGTTTGACACGTTTCAACTATAATTCATGCTCATTCTTGATTATTGTGGATGTTTCGTTCTATTTTTGGAGAATTTTTTTCGCTTTATTCCTGAAAAAAAATTTCCCCAAAAATCAAGTTTTTGCTTTCCTGATGTCCAGAATTGACAAAAACCAAGAATGCATTTTCAAAGGAACCATGTTGAGCCTTGATAAAAATGGAAAATCTAGCTTTCAGCCATTTTTGGCCACATCCTGTAAAATTTAGGTTGGAGAAAAGTTCCAATTTTTTTAAGTTTTTGTTGATGTGTTGGAAAAAAATTTGCTTTTTGGTCATTTTTTCGCGATTTGCGGAAGAGAACGACAAACACGTGTATCGTGGGCGCCCTTTTGTCCGAGCCAGAAAAAAAGAAGCGAAATAAAAGGGCTGCAAAAACGTCAACATTAATCCTTAAAAGTTTTTTCTCTTTCCTTTTTCTTTAGGTAAAAGCCCCGACTCCGGTTTTAACGAGAATCGCCCCGATGCGTGGGTGGGTTTCTTTCTAAGCTCCCCACTAACATTCATTGTCATCCACAAAAAAAGACGAAAAGGAAAAAAAAAAAACGTTAAACTATAAATTTTCCTTTTTTCTCCGCTTCGACGGTCATTACGAACTTGTGACTTCTGGTTTTTTTCTCCTCCCCCGGTACCTTTTTTTAAAAAGATACTAATTTTTTAGACGGATTTTCGGCTCCGTGAGAAATACGAATCGATCAATCTTAACCACTCTTTTTTTGTACTTTTGTGTCATTTCTTTTGTAAAGAATTCGACCTGAGGAGGAAAAACTTGTAAGCAAAACCAAATCGGTTATTTACGACAAGTCCGCATTTTTACAAAAAGGGGTTTAAACTTTTTTTTCGAGAAATTTATTGATGGTAATTTCGAAAAAGACATTTGCATGTCAACTTTGAAAACTTACTCGTAAAGTTTTGAAAAAATGTGGTATGGAGGACTAACTTTCTCAAAAACCCCGTCTTCACATCCCCACCACATCCCCGGCTTCCTTCTTACCTTCATCAACATTCCCTACCACCCACACGTTATCATCACCCCCAGCCTCCCTCCAACCTTCCACCACCTTCCACTACCCTCCCATCACCTCCCACTTCCCTCCAACCATCAACAACTATCCCATCACCTCCCCACAACTCACTCCATCAATCTTATCATGACCTCCCCCACTTCCCTCCACCTTCCAGAGGAAGTTAAAAAATTAAACATTCCAAATATTTTAAAAACGAAAGGATTTTATAAAAAATTGAGGTTAAAAATTTTTTGTCCATCGGTCAAACACCCCCCTCGCTCTAATTCGAACGACAATTCTAATTTATTGCGGCAGATGGTCCAGCTTTTTTCTTCTTTCCATTTCATCCAAAAAGGTCACTTTCATGCGTTTTTTTTATGTCCATGTGTGAATGGTCAGTCCGGACAGAATGAGACAAAAAAAAGGTTGTGTAATTCACACTTTTACTTTCGTTTTAAAATTCCAAAATATTTTAACGAAAATAAAGAAAGTTCGAACATTTCTCGTATTACGACGGCGTTTTTAGGGTGGAAAATTGTGAAATATTATTTTTACCCGCCTCTGAGATAAAAATAAGTCAATTATTTGAGTGAGAAAGTATAATAGACGGACTATTTTTATGAAATCCCTTATCTCGAAAGTTAGACCGTAAAGAAATTGACTTTTCACGCTCTTGCAATGGGACTTTTCGATTGAAATCGGGCTTCTTTTACAATAAATTTCCTAAAAGGCCATCAAAAAGTCAATTTAACATATCCATTTTAGGACCAAGCAAAAAAAAGAGGATAAACATGGTCAATTTGAAGAGGAAGTACATAATTAAAGACATTATGGACTCTAATTTTAGCTTAACTAAATTATAGGATCCTCTAAACTCAGTAGTGACAAAACATCTTTTTTTTTTTGGGTGCCTAGATCTCGGCTCCCCGATGAGCGATTTACATGAAAATTTATACAGATCTTCTCTAATAAGGCAATAGAAAGTCCTGAAAATTTCAAGTCGATCGGTCAACAGGGAGCCGAGATTTAAAACGTCAAAAATACGATTTGTTCTTATTCGGTTAGCTAGGGCTAACGCCAACTTGACCAATCGACTTGAAATTTTGCAGGCACCTTCTTTTCAACTTCCAGTGATTTTTCAAAGATTTGGTAGTATAGGATGAGCTAAAAATATTTTATCAACAAAAAATCGAAGTTTTAGGCCAATTTTGGCCAAATTTTAGTGACCACGATTTAGGACCACCGAAAGCACCCAATCGCCAAAACCACCCAAACAACCTAAGTCCTAAGCCTTCCCAGCCACCTGAACCATCCAAACTATCTTAAGTCCAAACCTTTCAAACCAACCCAAAGCACCAAAACCAGCCAAATCACTCAAACAATCCAAGCAGCAAAAAACCAGCTAAACCGCCGAAACCAACCAAACCAGCCAAACAACCCAAAACTTTCAAACCACCTACCAAAACGATCCAAACTATCCAAAGTCTAAACCTCCCAAATCAAGCAAACCGTCAATGCCAACATAACTAGAGAAATCACCCAAACCACCGCAAAACCAGTTAAGCCATCCAATCTATCCTAACTGTCTATATCTACAGTATAATTAGTTTTCTTCTTAGCTAGATCTAGATTTTTTCTGAGAAAAAATGGTGATGATATATTATCTATAGATGGAATTTTCTTAGATATAGGTAGTTATTGCAGGTCTTTTTGACGTGACCTCTGATTGATGTATTCATTTTAAGGGAGTTAAAAAGTAGAAAAGAGTAAATAGTTGGAAGTGCGGAAACACTTTTCTTTTCAATAGACAAGGGCGGATATTGGTCCTATATTGGAAACGTGGAAAGCTTCTTTTCGAGTCTAATTCATTATTCTTTCTAATTTCCTGTAAGCGTCGGATAGAAGTGTTTCCGATTTTGGCGTAAAGATGGAAAAAGATTTTTGTTGTTAAAACGTAACATCTGCCCTTCTTGAATTTCCTTTGAAAAGGGTTTTCGGGCTTTTTCGCAGCCGCCAGTTGGAGAAAAGGGTTCGGGTGCGCGTGCTGTGTATTTTGTTTATTCCGTGGACGTCGTGCAGCTGTCATGGGGGCTTGAAAGGGGTTTCCTCTTTTCAAGGACTCACAAAATGGAGGCTCCCTACCAATAAAGCGTAACCCTTTTCCGCGACGATGAACTCCCCAATCGAAACCTTTTTTTTTCATATCATCTGCCATTTCCTCCAAAAAAAATATTTTGAAAAATAATCGAATTGTTTACTTTGGTGTGTTTTCGCAAGTCTTGGTAAATAGGCTAATAAAACGGAAGAGTACCGTTAAAGTCAAATATTTCCAGCAAATTATAAAACTCTCATTGTCAATTTTTGTGAGTCCTAATCGATTTTTAAGGTGAATGACGTATTCTGTTTATGACTCTTTAATGGGATTTTTTTACAAAATTGACAAAAACTTTGGAACGTTTTAAAAAGTGAAATCGTCGCGAAGAAGACCTTGTTGTTGTATAAACAATATATTTTGAGACAATTTTTTGCTTGTAAGAATGGTTGAAAAAAGAGGCCTTTTAGGTCCGAGAGTTGGAGATCGATACTCGTGAGGCTGAGGGAAAAAATGTGAGCCTCTCACCGGGGGCTTCGGGTCCGGGGGTAAAAAGGCGGTGTGTGATTGGGGTTTTTTCGGGGGCGGCCGTTGTCATGGTAACACCCTCCTTTGAACGTTGCGGGGGCGGAGAAGGAAGACGAAAAAAAGAGAGGAGAAAAGTAAAGGGAGAGAAAAGAAGTTGGAACCGTTAAGTTTCCAAGCCTGGGTTAAAGAAAAAGTGGATAAACTCCGCTTAGGAGTTGGGGCCCTGATCAAAACGGCCTTTCGAATCCGCCGCCCCCACCCCCCCACCACCTCCCAACGCAATCCCACATCCCGCGTACTTCTTTTACGCCTTTTTATGTGACCGTAAAATCCGTCAAAGTAGACTAAAAGAAAGGGGGTCGTTTAACTTGAACGCTTTCTTAGTACGTTTAATGCCGAGAAGAGCACTTTTCTTTTATCGAGCATTTCAAACTTAGATTTTAGATTTAGTCAAACGTTCTCCAAAAAAAAAAAGGGGAACGGCTAAAGCCCCTTAATGGGACCTGGAAAGGGTTTAAACCTAATTTTGGTGTATTAGCAACGTGGGCGCTTTTGGTCGTGCAAATCCGATACGAAATTGACTCACCCCTTCTGTCACACCATGATTCATTTCAAATAAAGAAAAATTTTCTCACGATTATCAACGTTTTTGGGAAATTGAGAGTGCCTTTATAGGGGAGCAAGCTTTGGACTTTCATCCTTTTTCCATTGTACCAATGTTCCTCTTAGAAAATGGTCGCTTAATCATGCAAAAAAAAAAAAACACTAAATAGCTTAACCTAACAAAATAGTTATAAAAAAAATCGCTAAACTTTACGAAATTATCGCTAAAATAAATTAGAGAATGATTGCTTAAAGTTTAAAATAAAATTTCGAATCGTAAAAATGGTGACTAGTTCCCTCATTAAATGGTTTTATAAAAGATCGCTCTTTATGAAATTATCGCTAAAACTTATAAAATGATCGCTAAATCCTATAAAGGGGAAAATGATCGCTAAAAGCGTTAAAAAAAAGATAGCTAAATCGTGAAGACCCTGGTAAAAAAATATAGTTAAACCTTACTAAATGATCGCTAAACCGAAAAAAAAATAAAAATAAAAAATAAATAAATAAATAAAAAATAAATAAAATAAATAAATAAATAAAAAGGTCCTTTGACTTCAAGGAGATCAAATTTTTTGAAAAAAAAATTTTTTTAAGTTTTTTATTCATGTCTTATTTTTAAATAGTGGTGACAATTAGATTTTAATGGGGGTGAAAGTACAAAAAGGACATAAAAAAGAGATTATTTTCAGATTAGATTGTCCAGGACTTAAAGATAATCGATTTTTAAACATTCCGAAGAACGTTTTTTCCCAATGAAACAATTTGTAATTTCCCATTTTCTGACATTTTTTTTTCTCACAGTATCGAAAGCTTTGTTAGAAAATAGGATATAAAATGGCATCTGCTAAGCCTATAAATCAGGGCATCCAAT
The DNA here is from genome assembly GCA_018703685.1 of Orius laevigatus. NCBI lineage: Eukaryota > Metazoa > Arthropoda > Insecta > Hemiptera > Anthocoridae > Orius > Orius laevigatus. The sequence goes on from JAGWEN010000236.1 coordinate 66,586, forward strand.
TTTAAAAATCGTCCAGTTCTGAAAATCTTTTTTTCGGTTCGGACTTTAGGGGGGATTTTTATCATGACAAAAGTCGGATCATTACTGGTCAACTATTGTCCGACCTTTGACTCTTATTAATGACCCTTGCCCTCCATCTGTCCGAGAGGTCCCCCCGCTCCTTTTTCCGCCTTTTATTTCCGCAAATTCTGGGGTCCCGAACTCTAACCTCGGGGGCAGGGAATTTCGATTGTCCTCCGTAATTTATTGTGATCCTCGCCTTTGTTGGGAAAACGACTGGACACTTCACACATCCCAAGAAAAAGAGGAAAAGGGCGGGGAGGGGTCAAAGCGAACATATACACGCCGGGGCTAAACAATCGGACCGGGGTGAAACAGTTCGCAGGGGTCAGACCTCAAAATCCTCACTCGATTTATTTTGAAACATTTCAACTCCTGAGTGACCCTCTCGTAAAAACCGAATCCAATACAAATCTCAAAATATTCGACACCTACCTTGCATAAAATCGTGCAGTTCCATTATTGCCAGTTAGCGATCACTTTTTAAAGCGGTCGCTCTTCAGAAGTTAGCGATCACTTTGACCACATACCGATCACTTTTTAACGCGGTCGCTATTCAGAAGTTAGCGATCACTTTGACCACATAGCGATCACTTCTTAACGCGGTCGCTATTCAGAAGTAAGCGATCACTTTGACCACATAGCGATCACTTTTTAACGCGGTCGCTATTCAGAAGTTAGCGATCACTTTGACCACATACCGATCACTTTTTAATAGATTAAAAGTGATCGCTAACTGTTAAAACATTAAAAATTGGTCGCTATGTGGTTAAAGTGATCTCTAACTTTTATAAAGTGATCGCCAATTACTGTTATAAACAGATCGCTAACTGTTAAAATGTTGTCGCTAAATGTTAAACAGTGATCGCTAACCGTTAAAAAAGTGATCACTAACTGGTAAAGCGTTAAAAATTGATCGCTTTGTGGTCAAAGTGATCTCTAACTTTTAAAAAGCGATCGCTAATTACTGTTGTAAAAAGATCGCTAACTGTTAAAATGTTGTCGCTAAATGTTAAACAGTGATCGCTAACAGTTAAAAAGGTGATGGCCAATTACTGTTATAAACAGATCGCTATCTGTTAAAATGTTGTCGCTAAAGGTTAAACAGTGATCGCTAACAGTTAAACAAGTGATCGCTAACTGTTAAAAAGTTGAAAACTGATCGCCATATGGTCAAAGTGATCTCTAAATTTTAAAAAGAGATCGCTAACTGTTAAAATGTAATTGATAAATGTTAAAAAGTGATCACTAACCGTTAAAAAGTGGTCGCTAACTGTTAAAAGTGGTCGCTAACTGTTAAAAGTGATCGCTAAATGTTAGGAGTGATCGCTAACTAGTAAAAAGAGATCTCTATTTGTTAAAAAGTGATAGCTAAATCATTAAAAAAAAATATTTAGCGATCACTTTTTAAAGTCAGCGATTACTTTTTGACAGAATATAGCGATCACGTTGACCACATACCGTTTATTTTATATGATTCTGAGATCACTTGACAGTTGACAAGTTTTAGCGATCATTTATAACTGTTTGACCTTCATATTTTCCAATTAGTGGTCTTAACTCACTTACTTGAGTTAGATCCTGTTTTTATTGTTTTATAAATGGACAATTTTATTAAAATGAGTTTTTTATTATAAAAATGAGATAGGCAATTTATAAATCGAATTTGAAAGGTGTCGATTAGTAAATTGTTGGATGGTTTAGAGAGGAGAATGGGGTTTTCGAGCCATTTTAATCTCGGGGGTGTCACATGGGAAGTTCGAAGGGGGTGAATTAATCGAGGAGTCTCCCCGTATCCAATAATGGCCCCGGGTATTTATCAAGGCTGTAAATTTAACCCCCCCGCCTTCAACCTAGAATTTTTTTTTTTGCCCCTCTTATACTCGGGAAGTGTACGTTATTGATTTTTACCCCTTTTGATAGATCGTGCGGTCCACTCGAAACAATGAAATCTTCTCCCTCCAAGCTTCTTTTACGCGAAAAGACAAGGGTACCAACCCTTTTCCTCTCTTGGTTTAATGGACTTTTTGTTCTTTTTTGTTGAACCTTATGTCATTTCCAGGAAAATGGGTTATGAAGAGGCACTTGATGACGCAATTGATCGAAATCTTGAAAAAAAATATTTCCGAAATTGCTCATAAAAATTCCTAGGTCATGACAGTAATTGACCTCACGTTGGACTTCCGCTCCTTTTTTGCTAGAGAGGCTGGCTAAAAAAAGTTTCCCTTCATTCATCCTCGGAGATTTCACTATTTTAAAAGATGTCTTCATCTGTTGAGGAGGACGGATTGATGAGGTGGAAACACATGCTTCTGTTTTTAAGTTGGGAGTAGGCCTTCGGGGCTACTTAATTGGCATCAAGACCCCTCCACCCTCTCCGCCAGGCCATCTCCTTTCTAAGCCCATGCTGACTCGTTAAGTACTCGGATTTCCCAAGGGCTAATTCCCATTCAAGAAAGAATAGAACGTTTTTTTCCTTTCTCTCGGTCAATTTGTTTTTCGAATTTCCTAAAACATTTCCTGAAATATGATCGAATTCCCCTTCTTTCGTAACAGAAACAAGTTTTATATTTCATTTTTAAACCTCTATAATTGATCTTTTGTTGCAGAAGACTTCTTTTTTTTTCGTTCGGTGTAAAATTTTCACTCTAGAATAAGTTGAGCAGCATTTGAGACACTATGGTAAAAGTTGGGTAATTCAAGATGGACAATTTTTTTCCTCTCGCGAGCAAAGCTCCTTACCTAGATGCTACTTATATCACAATTCTTTTCCTTTAGCGAGCGATGATATCCTTGGGTGATAACAAGACCTGTTGATTGGGTTTGATTTTTACCAGATAAGTTATGCAAAGAGGGATACTATGTAGGATCACATGTTTTGGAGGTTCCCCATCACCTTCCCTACCCTCCTCTCACCTATCACCTCCCTTACCCTCCCCCACTCGTCCTCTTCCTCATCCTCAAAACACAGCATCAAGTTTGATCTCTGTAGCTGAACTTTTCTTGAAAAAGGAATGGAAAACAAGGAAACGATTGAGAGAAAAAATAAGGATGTTTTGAATATCTTAAGAGGGGTTGAGAGAGGGTGTGAACTTTAACACGTTTCGTTCATCGAGGTCCGGGGAGTTTGGGTTTTGGGAAAGTGGTTAGTTAGTAGGACTTGTTAGTGACGTCGCAGTCGTAACCTCCCCCGCCTCTTCTATTTAAAAGATGTTTCGTCTGGCAAAAACGTTTTCACTTCCTTCGTCCCTCCAAGCCTCGACAACCCGGTCAATACAGGAAATCACCTCTTAAACATCCGGCAACAATAAATAACTCCTCTCATCTGTAAAAATTTTTTTAGGACGAAATTTCTTTTTCAAATTTTATAGCCTTATCTGTGACTAACGCACGGAAATATCTCGCCTTTGTCAAGCTGTGTGTGTGTGTGCGAGGGCATAATTATGAGAAAGATGGCGAGCCCCACGTGCCACTAATAGCTGCATCCCTCACTTTCGGACAGTGGTCATTTATATCAACCTCCCTCGAGCCACCCTACATCCCCTCCTATTGATTACTGTCCACATCACACCCACGCGATCAAAAACTGAGTTGATTAAAAAAAAAGGTAACACCTTTTCGGCAGGAACGAGTGTCCATGCCAGAGGCGGATCCAGGAATTTGTCCGGGGGGGGGGCTTTAATTTTTAGTGGTCCCCCCCCCCTCTAAAAAAAAAGTTTTAAACTTATTCTCTAAAAGGCTCTTGAAGCGGTAATTTTGAAGTTTTTGACGAAAAATTGTCTCATAAAACGTTGATTTTGAAGTTTTTGATGAAACTCAAATAGTGTAAACTTTAAGGTTTTTGACGAAAGAGAACCTTAAAACGTTGATTTACAGGTTTTTGACGAAAAATTGTCTCTTAAAACGTTGATTTTGAGGTTTTTCAAACGAAAATTAGCTCTTAAAACGTTGATTTTGAGGATTTTTGACGAAAAATAATTGTCTCTTAAAAGTTAATTTTAAAGCTTATGACGAAAAAATGTCTCTTAAAACCTTGAATTTGAGGTTTTTGAGGAAAAATTTGGCTTTGTAAATTTTGATTTTAAGGTTTTTTACGAAAAGGCTCTTAAAACCCTGATTTTGAAGTTTTTGATGAAAAAGTCGCTCTTAAAATGTTCATATTGACGAGTATTTTGACTTAATTGGTTTTAATTTGTTAATTTTGCCTTTTGTTAATTTTTTGCTTGGTTAATTCTTTTATAAAATTGCCTTCAATAACGTGAATTTTCGGGATTTTGTGTTCTTTCTTTCTTTTCCTTCCCACTCCCTCTCACTCTCTCTCTCTCTGGGCACGTACCGATCGCCCCCCCCCTGGATCCGCCCTGGTCCATGCTAATCTTTTTGGACTTTCATCCTTTTTCCACGTAGTGGTTGAATACTTAATGAGGTCGGACTTCTATTTGGAAAAGAAATAAACTTTTGTTTCAGATTTACCGATTTGATCGAATACGCATTCGATAAACTCTGGGGGTTAATTTTTTTCCTCTCGTGACTAAAGCTCCCATAAAACATAGATTCTACATTTATTTCGTTGGATAACGGGAGGTTTTTAATTCCTTTTGAGAGTTTGAGAGGACGAGTTTTGAGTCAGTTTTTCAAATTATCTACCCAATAACTCAGTAATCTTGTTATAGTTTACCAAAAAAACTTCACAATCTGAATAAGGTAAAAGTAAACTCAATTTTAAATTTTCATTCAAAAGATTGACTCGTTTCTTATCTTCCATTGCCGAAAAAGATTTCGTTTGTATATTTTTAAATAAAAATTATTTGCTAAAGATTGTGACGAAAATTGTTTTTAACTATCGATAAGAAATTTTTTTCTCATTTTATCTTTATAAGTTTTATATAATGGATGGGTTGTGATAAAAATACTATCATTGAATGAAAATTCAAGGACATAGGAAGGAGTTAGGATAGCCAAAATCGGTAGTTACGGTATAGATTGACGTTTTTGGCTCTGGAGTCAAACAATGTGGAGACCAGATTCTTATTTTAGAAGAATTTTAATGCAGAACTAGTTTAATCGATAATCTAAACATCCATAACTTGTACAATTTTATCGATATTTATACCGTTAGAAAGCTATGAGCTAGAAAAGCTACTCAATGGGGAAAATCTCCCGAAATTCATTAACTCAAAAGAACCCTGCAATGGATGGCTCTAAAGCTGTTTGATTAGGTTTTGGACAAAAGAAAGTAAAAAATCTGCCTAAAAAATTGGTTGATATCAAGTTTTTTAAAATGATGCAAATGAATCAGTAGGAGGAAACTGTAGTAGAAGGTAATTGAGTCTGAGGATGGGCTCGCTGGGTTTAAAATCGAGTGTTTTACCGTTGGCGGTGGGCGGCGGAGGCGGCTCTTTTTTTATCAGACTGTTTGATTGGAGGAGAGGCCAGAGGCCGGTATTGATCCAGCCTTAGGGGTGTGGGCACCCCCTTCGTGTCACCAAATCTACGCAAGCTCCCCCACTTCACCCTTCCCCCATCAGACATAATAAAACCTCCCCAAAGAAAAAATTCTTTTTTCTTCCCCTTTTCCCCTCAGGGGGCAAAAAGAACCGAGAAAGAAAAAAGCAACTTTCTCTAGAACAATGTTCCTCGAAAGCTCTTTTCCTCATAAAACCCAAGCAATCAGTTTAGCAAAATTAAAGAAGGAGCCATTTTATATTTTTTAGGCGCACATGATACGTGTGAGCGTAAAAAGGAGGGTCGTACATTCTATAAAAGACGGAGGGGGGCTCCTCGTTTTTTACAAGGCTTCCTACCCAATGAAAGCCTCCCGCCCTCCATTTTTCAGCTTCTTTTTTTACCATTCCCTTTTTACGCCCTCTCCATAAAATGGCCGATGAAAAAAAAAATTTTCTTTCAATTTTTTGTAAAATTTTCCTTTCGTCTTTTATCTCTTTTGACCTCCCATTTTTCACTATCTTCTATACAAAAATCCTCTTTATCTCTTTTTATTTAATCATTAAAATTAGGGAAAATCTGAACAAAAGTAAATAATTGAATAATTTTTTTTTCTTTAATTTTCAAGCTGGATCGGACATAAAAATAAAATATCGATCTCCTTCTCTCGAGAGGGTTTCCCCCCTTTATAATCCTGGAAATGGTCTCGGATAAAAGAGAAGAAAAGGGGAAGAAAGTGAAATGGAGACTCATATAAAAAAAAACCTTCCCTGGATGTGTAAAATGTAACTTTTTCCAAAGAAAAAAAAGTAGTTTAGCAACGATTCTTGAAAGAGCTCTAAAATATTGAGGGTTACGACCCTATAAAACGAATGTAAGATATCAGCTTTAACACTAAACTTAATTTCAGAGCATCATTCGAGAAAATTCCTTCATGTGATATGCAGAAGGATGGATGGATTCCTTCAGAAGCCTTAGGATGGAAAAATTGAATTTAACACAAGTTTTGAGAACACGGATCACCAGCTAATTTTGCCTCTTTTTGGCTTAAAGGCACAAATCTAGCTCCCCTGGGCTCCAAAAATGGTTGATGTTTGCATCAAGATAAAAATGTCTTTTTTTTCGTGGCATAGCATCTAGTTAAAAGGGCCCCTAGTGTCCAAGAAAGATTAAAAATCTAACTAAAAAAAGTTAAAAGGGGCCTTTTTTGTCGTAAAGGAATAGTATCTGGTTAAAAGGACCCATAGTGTCCAAAAAGGATTAAAAATCAAGCTAATAAAGGGCCTAATAAGGGCCTAAATTTTTCTTTGATCTATTTCTCCAATATCCTGAAAAAACTGTTGGTTTTTTTGAAAAATTTCATTTGAATTTTAGTTTCAGAATACATTAATATAGGTCGCCATGTTTTTATTTTTTTTGAAAATCATAAACTAATCATAATTTTTATGGCAAAAACAATAAAAGTCGAAAAAAGGAGATTTACAGGGCGTGTATCATTAATCACTAAATTTAAATTTAATAACACCCGCCCCATCAGAGAGGTCTGACGGGCCCTTAAAGGAACAAAATATAAGGCCCCTGGAGCCCAAAAAGGGTCAAACATCAACAAGAATAAAAAATCTAGCTCAAAAAGGGATCTATTTATCGCAAAGGGCCTCTTGTGTCCAAAAAGGATTTAAAAAATAAGGGCCTTTTTTTATCGTAAAGGATCAAAATCAAGTTATAAGGGCCCCTAGTGTCCAGAAAGGGTCAAAAATCAAGCTAAAAGCGGCCTTATTTGTCATAAAGGAATAGTTAAAAGGGCCCTAAAGAAAAAAATATTTTTCGTTTTAATAGCCTGCAGAGGAAAAATCTCGTTGCCTGAAATTATGTGAAAGTATGCGAGAAAAAAAAATGTTGAAAATGTACTCTCTTCACCTTTCTGCACTTTCTCCGTATTTTTAGTAATCGAAAAAGTCAGGGAAATCCCGTTTTCTTTCATTTTCAAATCTCGTTAAGTCTTTTTCCGGGCCTAAGCGGAGCCTAGAAAGTTCTTAAAAGAGAATGGTCGAATTTATAAAAATATGCTAACCCAAATAGAGGAATTTTTAAAACTTCCAGAAATAGAAGAAAAGGTAACGATTTTTTTTCGAACTTCTCCATGTACCTGAAAGGTCGATTTTTTGTTCAAAATTCAAAAATTGAACTCCAACTTAGGTAATCGCCGAAAAGGGTCCACTTTTTGTCTACTAATTTTATTACTTCACCTTATTTTTTTCGCCCTTCCTATACACTTAGTTTTTACCATTTACATAGAAAAAGAGTTGTAAATCTAAGGAAGGACAACCGGCGAAGATTTTATTGAAGGATTTTTTTTTTGCCCTTGTTTTAGAATGTGGACGTTACTTTGAAATGACCGTGGAATTTCAATAGGACGGGGAAAAAATTGAGGCAGATGAGTTTCCAAAAATCGAGTAAAACAGATGACATGGGGTCGTACGTCCTTTTGATTCTAAGCCCCTTTGACATCTGCACCCACGCCCAGCTGCCTCCTCGAAAAATCCGCCTCGCAACACGCTCTGTTTGGCTTAAAACAATCCCCTCATTTCCTCATAGGAAGCTGTGTTTGATTATTGACGTAACGGGAGTATTTTCACCTTTTAAAAAACTGCAAGATCATCCAGAAAAAGGTCCATTTTTGATTATTTCTGGCTTTTTTTCCCCCCGATGTTTTATTTATAAACATAATTTTTTAAATAGTTTCACTTTTGAGGAGCTCCTTAAATATACAAGAGCCACCCTTATCTATCCGAGGGGAGTTGAAAATAAATGATTTCGCTACTTCTTTTTAGTTTCTAAAAGCGTATCTATGCAGATGTCAAACGTCACAGTCGATTGAGAAACGGATGATGTCATCACCTTTCTAAGTAGAAGTGATTCTTCAAGAATCCCCCCTCCCCCTCCCAAAACTTATTCAAACGCCACTATTTTGACGTCGGAAGTGTGCCCGACATATGAATAAACATTGTGATTAAACCAAAATACAATTTCGTCCCCAAATAAAGGATCTTTTTTGGAAGAAATCTCCATATATGGAAGGAAGAAAGGAAATTTTTCAAAAAGTTCTCACACAGCCATCAAAACGATCCCATTGATATCATTAATTACCTTTCACTATGTTCATCTTTTACTAAACAACCTTCAAACTATTAAATAGTGCCAACTCTAGAATGTACCTACCGACTATGAAAAAATACCTATACACGGGGTTCGGAAATCATGGATAATTGTTGGGAGAGCGTTAAAAAGGCATTGTATCAAAAAAAGTTAAATGTAAACCCCCCTTAATTTTAAACAAAGAATTGATCGGTATATTTAAAATTGGGTTCCGATATACAGGGTGCCCCAAACAGAACCTAACTTCGTTATTTAAAATGAGAACCCCTATTTTTGATTGCAGATTCGTAATCTACGCAAAATTTCAAGTTGATTTGACTAAATAATTGCCACTTTTGACAACTTTTAAAAAACACAAAGTTTTAGTTTTATTTCGCCCTAAAATCCGTTAAAATTGACTTAAGAGGCCAAATTTTTTTTTTTAATTTTACTTATTTTTTTTTCTGAAGATTCTAAATATTACAAATTGAAGCATCTACGCTTTCTGTATCACGAGATAGCGACACAAACTTCTTTATTTTAAAGAGAATTCCCATTTTTTATTTCAGAGATGAAAAGTCAATTAGTCAAATCTACTTTAAATTTTGCGTAGATTACGAATCTGCAATCAAAAATAGGGGTTCTTAGTTGAAATAAGGATGTTAGGTTCTGTTTGGGGCACCCTGTATATAAAAACCCATTTTTAAATCGATCAATTCTTTATTAAAAATTAAGGGGGGTTTACATTTAACTTTTTTTGATACAATGCCTTTTTAACGCTCTCCCAACCATGTATTTCCGAACACCGTATCCCAAATTACCCAGCGAAAGTACCTACATATATCTACTTACCTAGTCCCCTAAGGTACTCTTTCCTTCAAACTATTAAAAGTGGCAATTCTAGGAAAAGTACGAGTACGAAGTAAGATTGCCTTAAATAGATTTTTTTTTCCCGCGAATTCGTACGAGTTACGACTACGTTTTCCTTCGAATTTGAATGGAAAGGAAATTTTTTTTTAGATAAAGCGATGAACTTGATAATTTGAAGGACCGAAAAAATGTTTCAAGAGAAAGGTCGGTTTTTCGGTGAGGGAGGAAAAAAAAAAATGTCTAGGACGTGAGATTACAAAGATGTTAACCATGGATTTATCGTCACATCAATCGGACACTTGTTTGTCCGATTCGGATGGCGTTAATGCGATTACGCTCGCCAATAACAATATCCCAATTTTACCTGGGGAAGACGTTAAAAAAATTCTTCGGCTCAAGTCTAAAGGCAAAAAAACGCCAAAGGTAGGAAGTTTATTGATAGAGGACTGTTTGTTGAGTCCTCTGCCGTTTTTACAACCGACACGCTTTTGTAAAGGCGAATCCACTATCTTTTATTTTCTCTCCTTTTTTTGTGTCTGTGTCCTCGTCCTCTCATGAATATTTCTTTCCTTTTAGCCTCGCCGGACTGTCAATTTTGTTATTTTTTCATTTTGTCCCATCCGTCTTTTAGGATTTTCGTTTTAAAAAATTGTATGCCTTTTGAGAGTAACCTCAAGAACTAAAAAAACATCCTTTAGGCTTTACCCACTTGGTTGGCAATCTTCAAAGGTTGGTAAGCAACTATTGTCTGTATGTACCGAAGTACTTTTCTTGTTGGGTAAGTTTGCAGGTACTTTATAACATTAATTAGATACTTTTTAGTTTAGGGTAGGTGCCAACTCTTTTAAATATTTACAGTAAAACTTCGTTATAACGCTCTTCTGGGGACCGAGTAAAAGGAGCGCTATAAGCGGGAAGTCATAAAAATCCTTAAAAATAACTTAAAAATTTATTTTTAAATTGATAAATGTACATGATAGGCAAATCTTAAGAATGAATAAGGAAAAAAATAAAAGTTTTTAGGGGGCGAAACGAAAAGACAAACAAAAAACAAATAGGAAGCACTGAGGACTCACTTTTTGATATTTCGGCTTTCTGGGCCTTTGTCAGAGAGTGTCGAACTCCTAAAGTAACGATATTTTTTCTTTAATCGAGAATGATCTCCCCGAAATTTTAATTAAGTAATGTTCACTCGTCTACGTGAGGTAAAAGAATGACGAAAAAAAAATTTAAAAAAATTCGAAGCTAAGGACTTCAGAATTCGTGGAAACATATTGTATAGGTTTGTTTACATAAAGTAATTGAATCTGCACTTTCTCAGAATCCAGCATGAGAGAGCATCGTTTTTTTAAGGATGTTTTTGAAAAATTGCCCTCGGCAGTTATTTTTTGTTAATTCCTATACGAAGAAATGACAAAATTCGAAGAAAAAAAATTTTTTTTCTTCCATCGAAGCGCTATAAACGGGAAATTGGAGAGTTAAAACGAACAAAATTCCTTTGGAAATACACCCCCAGGGACCGGGACCAGGGAAAAAGAGCGTTACAACCGGGAAATCGTTATAAACGGGAGCGTTATAACGAAGTTTTACTGTATACAATTTCTAAGAACATAAATCATATATATAATTTTATACGTATGTCTGCTACATAGGTACCTACTTACTTTAGGCAGGTTACCTACTGTCAGTAAGTATGTATGTAGGTTCTTTAATTAACATCCCCAAAATAGTTGAAGGAGACCCTTTTGTTGGTGGATGTTGGTAGGTACTTTTAGCGGATTTCCGTAGGAAAGTAGGCTATTTTTTTAACAGGTACTTTATAGGCGGCGGCAGATTTTTCAGATTTTTTTTTAAGCTTTATTTTTGCTCAGTGATTCCCAAACTGGGGGCGTAAGCTATCCCCAAAGAATTTCAAGATGTGTGTGTGCAAATATGTATCCCTAAAATTTCGTGAAAAACCTCAAAATCATCAACATTTGTAAAGCATAATTTTCGTAGTCGAAATTAACATGTATGAAGCCTGATTTTCGTCAAAACCTCTAAATCAGCATTAAAAAGCCAAATTTTCTTCTAAAACCTCTAAATCAACATTTGCAAAGCCCCAATTTTGGTTTAAAAAAACCTCGAAATCAACATTAATGAAGCCTAATTTTCGTCCAAAAACCTCGAAATCAACATTTAAAAGCCAAATTTTCCTCCAAACACCTCACATTCAACATTTATAAATGCCTAGTTTTCGTCAAAAAACCTCAAAATCAACTTTAAATTGACAATTTTTTGTCAAAAACCTCAAAATCATGGTTATTAGAGCAAATTTTTTTGTCAAAAGTTTGGGAACCCCTCTGTTTTTGCTGAAATATTTTTCTAAGAGCCAATTTTCTGCGCGGGCACTGAAAACCCACCCACACCCTAAGGTCCAGTCCGCCCCTGCTACTGTCTGTAAGTATGTAACTAAGGTAAGTACTTTTTCTGGCTGTAAGTATGAAGATGCTTTTTGATGGCCACTTTTTTAAGGTTGGTACCACGTTTTGAATAATAGGTAGAATAATTTATTACATACTTGAAGATAGGTGACCCCGAACATACCACCAAGTAGGAATGTACTTTTTTGGTGGATAATTTTTTTAAAGCTGGTATGTAGGTAGATAGGTACATTTTAATATGTAGTCGCTTGGTACCTACCATAGAATAGGTATAGGTAGGTACTTTTTAAAAGACCCTGACCTACCTTTAGTAATTTTGAAACCAACGCGGCCAAAACCTTCTCGTCATCTCCCTAAGGGAATCCTGAGTTTTCAGGGAGGAAACTCGTTGCTTTCCAATGCTTTTTTAAAAATTATTGCAAAAATGGGCAGGTGAATAGTGTTTGTATCTTTGCATCTTTTTTTTAGTCAGTTTCAGGTAAACTTTTTTTTTCCATCATGCGGTTTCGTCCGTTCGAACGGATTATGTTGAAATATCACAAAGAGATCCTCCGAAAAAGGGAGCGTCGTCGGTCAGGAGAAGGGGCCTAACCCTTTTTGAAAAAAGAAATTCGCCACCGCCCATCTTTTTTCACCTGCACCCTTCCCACCCTCCCCTAAGCCAATTCTTTTCCAACACCCCAACCGTCTTTTTTTGACCATTGACCTCCACCTGTCAGTGATTTGCATTATTTCGAAGAAAAGCAGTTCTTTGACAGCAGTTTTTCCATCTGCACTCAAGAAAAAAGCTAAACGCCTCCTTTAGACCGGCCTCAATAGCTCCTATTTCCTCCGGAAACTCGCTAGTAAAAATTCCACTTGAAAATTTCCCGTTTTTCATCAATTTTTTTAACCAAAATAATAATCATAGGAATTTTTCAAACGAGTTTAATTTTTTCCAGATACGATGGATATCAAAAATTACTTTCTTGGCATTGATTTGTCCATTTGTGAGGAAATTGAAAACTTTGTTTTATGGTAGACCAGAAATTTCGCCTGGTGCGGCGAGCGCCATTTGCACTTAGCGACCCACATTTGTAAGCCTAACGCAAGATCGAATTTCCAATGGAAAAGTTGATTTTTTCCCTCCTTTTTACTTGTACACCTGCCTTGGGAAGGATTGAACAAGAAACCACCCCAATTTACCTAAAGAGTTTGCCTGGGAAGACTCCAGATCTTTTTTTTTTTTTGCTCTTTAAACGTAGAAAGGGGTCATTCAACATCCTCACGGACCATTTTTCCATTGACACTTCCATCCTTTATTCTGGCCTCTTTTGAAAATTTTTATTTTTTCCCACAGGAAATCGATCGTCGGTCTCACTTCGGAGTTCTCAAGAGAAGTTTTTTTTTTCTTTTACAATAAAATTTTAATTCTGTACAATAAAAAAAAGTTAAATGTACAATAATTGTGTACAAAAATTAAAAGCAGCAGGAGCAGCATCTCCAAGACTTGATTGCTTCCTGAAAAAGGAAGGATGAGAAGGAAAGGTTCTTGAAAATGAAGTCTTACTCGTGATGCTTGGAGTGATGCTATCATTCGTCTCTTCATGGACTGGAAATGAACGACATAAATTTTTCCTTTTTTAGTCTTGCCAATTTATTCTTTTAAATGATCGCTAAATCTTGTAAAATGATCACTAAATCGTTACAACTGATCTCTAAATCTTACAAGATGATCGCCAAATTGTGAAAAGTTCCAGTTAAAAAAATGATCGGTTTTGTGAAAAAAGATGCCTAATACCTACGCCATTGTTGGATGAAGAGGGCGAATGGTTTTTAAATAAATTTAAATAAATTCCATCCAGAACGACCCTAACTTCGTTTTAGCGGATTTCCGTAGGAAAGTAGGCTATTGAGGCGGTCGTCACGGAGGCTCCCAGTTTTTTTATACAAACCCTATACATATTTTGACAAAAGAAATCGATTCTACATAGGGTTCCCATTTGAAATAAGGAAGTTAGGGTCGTTCTAGAGCACACAGTACGTCAGAATTTTCTCGATTTTGTGAAAATTGCTATTTTTCGTTGTTTTTTTTTGGGATGTCTCAGTAGTTTTTTTCAAGGATTTTGGTGATTTTCCCCCTCAAAAATTTGACAAAATCCATCCAAATATGAAGATTTCAGACCACAAACTTGGTGACAGAAAATTTTTGCTGGCAGACGAATAATGATTTTTAGGTTCAAAAGGAACATAAAACTAAAAAAAGATTTCATTTAAATGTTTATTTACGGATAAAACTCACTCTTTGTGTAAACTAATCACAAACTTTCAACCAAGTGATTTTCCCAACAAAATCAACGACTCAAATAAAACTTTTAAACATACAAAAAAAAAAAAGTTTTCTTTCATATTCTGCAGGCTAAGGTTATATTAAAAAAATATAACTGCAGAAAAGCTAAATATAATAATAGTGAATACAAAATAAAGCTTCTAAAAATAAAATATCTAAAGCTACATAACTTTGAGGAATATGATCTGAGGCTCTGCCTTTTTTCTAATTATTTGAAAGTATAACCTTTGACAATAAAATAACCTTCCTGCATTAGTGCTAGACCAATCTTTAGCTCTAAATACTATCAGTATATCAAAATGTGAATGAAAATAGGGATAATTCAAGAGCTCCAAGTCGAGCCCTAATAATCTAACTACCTAAATAAACAACTAAAAATAAAATTGATAACAAGATGACCAAATTTTTTGAGCAAATATGCTTTTTACACACATTTTTCTAAGTAAAAGTGCTTCATGCTTGGAATGTGTTTATTTATTTAATATTTTCAAAAGAATTTGGAATGAAAAAGAAAACAAAAAATGGAATCTAGATATAAAAAACTATTTGATATTAAAAACCCAGTTTTATATCAAAATGACTATTTATGGAAACTATTAAAGTTTGGCAATTTTTTTTTCTTTTGTTTAAAAAATAAGGCACATTAATATTTCGAGGGTAAATCATATAAAAACTATAAATTTTATATTTTTTTAGGCTAAATGATATCACAAGATACTACAATGGGTTGGATTAAATAACAAAAAAGAAAGAAAAATTATAACAAGAAATTTTAACAACTAAAAACTAAATCACATAAATCAGGTAAATAAGGAGCAGTGGTGCAATTTTTAATCTGGTGATTCTATACTCCATAAAAGTTTCAACATTTACAAACCCCCATTTTGGACAAAAAATTTGAATAGGAAGCCAAGAAATGGGCGTTTTTAGACAGAGTTGAGGGTATGCAGCCAGGAAATCGGCGTTTTTAGCCATATTTTAACGTTTGAGCATAGAAAATCGGCGCTGTTTGCCAGATTTGAGGGTATACATCCAGAAAATTGGAGTTTTTAGACAGATTTGAGGGTATACACACCCAATAAACAACCCAGAATATTTGCGTTTTTTATACAGATTTAAGGGTACCCAGGAAATAGGAGTTTTAAACCAGATTTGGGAGTACAAAAATTGGCGTTTTTTGGACAGATTTGAGGATACACCCAGGAAATAGGCGTTTTGCGAGATCTGAGGGTATGGTCTTTGGAAACAAGGGTCTTTTGCCAAATTTTAAAGTATGCAGATAGAAAATTGGCGTGTTTTGCTAGATTTGAGGGTGTACAGCCAGGAAACCCGCATTTCTAACCAGATTGGAGGGTGCACACACTTTACCATGCAAATCAATAAAAATGCTGCATAAAGTATTGCTTCCCCCCCCCCGCATTTCTTATTTTATCTGGGCCCTCCGAGTCATGGGAGGTTCGAATGACCAGAAAAAGTTTCCTTTTCAAGATTCCGCGAGGTTTCAGGTGAAATTTACACCACTGTATCTTATTACCTTGTAATACAAAACATGAAACTTCGATGTTGATAGTTTTAATCATAGTTTAAACAAAATCACAGGGTTTTAACTTGTTTGTTGTTTTGTGAAAGAAATGAAAAAATTTGTATTTTCGACAGGAAAAGAAGAGCCATGGTGGGAAAGACAGTGATGAAAATAAGTGGACACCCAAAGGTGCGAATCATCGACTTTCATTTTTTGTTGCAATATACCTTTTCCATGGCAAGCGGGATCTCTTCTTTCGTTTTCGAGACTAGACTTTGACCGATAAGTTCTGGGACGGATATTCGGCCCGTTTGGATTCCGTCGATAGTTTGCAAAAGGTCGTAATTTATCTCTTCATTCACAATTGAATCTTGTCTGTGAAAAAAATGATTAAAAATTATATTTTGTGGTTTTTTATTATTACTTGTAGCTTGGATGTTGTCGGACAAACTGACGAATCCAACTTGCAGTTGTTAAAAGCTGCCCTGATGCCCTTCGTTGTATAATTTTCAAATATTGCTGTATCGAGCAGTGTGTATCGGTGTCGACTTCCATACCGTTCAGATAGGAGTTGATCAAAGGGATAAGGCCGGGGAAAACTCCTTCTTTACCGTTGATTATTTGGTTTATTGTCATCGCCCCATATTGATCATCGATGTCCGAGTCGCTGTTTGTTTGATGGCCGTTTGACGTGATGTCCTTTCTGAACCAGAAAACTTCCTCACGAACCGCAGAACGTTTTTGAGCTTTCGTCATGTTTTCGTCGACCTTGCTTATAGGAATGAGTAGATTCAGTTTGTACGAGAGGATCACTCTAGTCAAAAGGACGACGAAAACAACGAATGCTGCATTTTCGAAATCCGTAAGTTGGACTTCGCACGGCCTAAATTCGACTCGCCATCCAATATCGCTGTTCGGCGGAGGAACTTTAAACCTCATCGTTTGCCAATTTGTCGATTGAATATTCTTTAAAAAAACAATTATTATTCTGTTCATTTAAACACAAAAATTTACTTCAAAATGGTCCGAGTCTGTGGGAGCCTGATGAACTTTTTCGCTAAAAAGCGAAACAGTATCTCGTATAAAAAGATGAGCTATATGCTGAGCTAGTAAATGGTCTATATCATTTTCCCTCAGTTTTAAATAGATTTCATTGTCATGGATAATCGGAATATCATTATATCTGAAAAATGTCAAATATTACATCATAATGAAAAAAAAATAATGAAAAAAAGTTGTAGTGACCTTGAAAATTTAATTAATCCTTTTCAAAAGTTAGCCTTGAGATTTGACATAAAAAGAACTCACGCATCTCCTTGGGGACTCAGGTAACTATCGATGCTATCATATCGAGACTTTGGGATAACGAATTTATTATTTTTTAATGGTTCTAGGCCTCTTTCTTCTCTAGTCCGACAGTCCACAGACGCTGAAATGACTGCCCAACGACAGTCCACGTCTGTCAGAACTCCTCGGTGAACTGGAGAAGCTGCAGTCAATGCAAGCTAAATTCAAAATTAGAAAAATTTATTTTTTATTTTTTTGTACCATAATAGGGCAAAGAGGTGTCAACTGGTCATAAAGTGTCCTGGCTTCATCAATATTGCATGCCTAAAAAAAATTTATCATTTTTAAAAAACAATTTTTTCTGGGACTGACTTGAAATGTCAATTGGAGGCAACAGCATCCCATTCCGAAAGCCATCGAGTCCATATATACGTGGTCGACTAGAGAAGCTTTGGCACTTTCGCCATTGTCGCCTAATTGTTTAAGATCGTCCAAAAAAGGTGAAAGCGTTTTATCATCTTTAAAGACTGAAATCAAAATTTTAGATGTTGTAAGGGTCGTATTCAAAGGCAAAATTCTCAGCTCCCTGTGCAGGGGCGGATCGGACCGCCGGGCTACCGAGCGATCGCTCGGTGGGCAGCTGCCCTCGAGGGCCGGTGAGGGCCATTTTTAAAACCACAATTTCGAAGTTTTTCGACGAAAAATTAACCCTTAGAACCTCGATTTTGAAGTTTTTCGACGAAAAATTAACTCTTAAAACCACAATTTCGAAGTTTTTCGACGAAAAATTAATTCTTAAAACCTCGATTTCGAAGTTTTTCGACGATAAATTAACTCTTAAAACCTCGATCTCGAAGTTTTTCGACGAAAAATTAAGTCTTAAAACCTCGATTTCGAAGTTTTTCGACGAAAAATTAAGTCCTTAAACCTCGATCTCGAAGTTTTTCGACGAAAAATTTATTTATTTATTTCGACGAAAAAAGTCTTAAAACCTCGATTTTGAAGTTTTTCGGCGAAAAATTAACTCTTAAAACCACAATTTCGATGTTTTTCGACGAAAAATTAACTCTTAGAACCTCGATTTCAAAGTTTTTCGACGAAAAATAAACTTTGATTTTGAGGGTTTTTAAAGAAAAATTGGTTCTTATAATGTCGATTTTAATGTTTTTGATGAAGAACAGCGTTAAAATATGTTCAGAAAGAGAAGAAAAATTAAATTTTTGGGGGATATTTGGGGGTAAAAAGGCCGGTCTAGTGGATGCGCCCGGTGGGCCGAAAACGGCCGATCCGCCCCTGTCCCTGTGATTAGTATGATGAGAAAATTTCAAGTCGATAGGTCCAAAGGGAGCTGAGAAACAAATTATGACAAGAAGTCCAAACCTGGTATATTAATGGCGACTTTCTCGCCACGTCTCAATCTTATATTCCTAGTCAACGTCTTAAATCTTGGATGTCCTGGAAAAATAACCTCGTCGGGGATGAAAAGTGATTTTGAAGCACTGTTTTCCGGATCCGGCTTATAAGGAGGCCATGTAAAACTACCACATCCAAGCCTGAACACAAAAAGTGATTTAGATTTAGAGATGCTACATGCGATATAGTCATTAACTTGTGATGTCATTTTATTGATCAAAATGTCAACCTTGGATAGCTGGTGAGTGAGAAGATTCGCTCGTCGGATTTCAAGAGCTGTTGGACTTCTTCTCGACGGTACCTCATGTTAGCTTCGACGATATTGAAATGGGCCAAAAGGCCGCCATATGGCTTCCCGGGGGTTCCTTCGATCATATACGCCCCATATTCTGGCCTCCAGACTGATTTAACACTCCTAAAAGAAGATGAAAATTAGTGCCTGGGACATAGGACAAAAAAACTTCCTACAAAATGGAAAAACCCTCCCAAATCTGTGTTTTAAGAAAAGGGTCAAGATAGCCAAAGATCGCGAAAAACCCAAATCTTCCTGATCTGCTCCAGTTTGAAGTCTGGCAAACAGATTTTTGAATAATTTCATACATGTAGACAGAAAATATTATGCAAAGTCATGATCGATTTTTAGATTGCTCAAACTACTATTTACGTAATAGGTAACTCCCTCGTTTAGCCGGAAAACGTAAAATTTTAAAAAATTCATTTTTATCCCAGGATTATGTTTTAAATTGTTGCGTCAGTTCATTTCGCAATTTCCTTGATGAGATTTTTCTACATTGTAGCTAAAGGCCACAGAATTAACCTCTAATCATGCCAATTAATTTACTCGTTTCTTTTAAATGGTTAAAAAGTGTGGGTGCCAATTTGTAAAAATATCTCCTAAACTAATCCTAGAACATTAGGAAAACTGACAAACAAAATATAATTTCTTGGTTTTTAGATTAGGATCGACCTTTCAATTTAAACCTTTCTGTCTTAGTCTACGAATACTAAAAACTGGGCAAAAACAACAATTGCTTTTTTCCGAGTAATAGCTGGGTAGAAATGGATATTTTTACTGAAAAGAAAACCAGGCATAGTAACTCTTTTGTACGAAAATTCAAACCACTATAAAATTGTTAAGTTTTCCATCTATGAATAGTAAAGTTTTAGTGAGAATATGAAAGTTGAAATCGGTGGCAATGAAAGAAGTAAAT
This sequence comes from Orius laevigatus, assembly GCA_018703685.1. NCBI lineage: Eukaryota > Metazoa > Arthropoda > Insecta > Hemiptera > Anthocoridae > Orius > Orius laevigatus. The sequence continues at coordinate 86,281 of JAGWEN010000236.1, forward strand.
CTGGGTAAAAAAAGCTATTATTCAATTATGAACACTGAAATCGTATAAAAATAGCCAATGTCTGTATTGTACAATAAAATCTGTGCAAATCAAGAAGTTTTCATCCACGAATACAAAATTAATGATAAATGAACACAGAATTCTGGGTGAAAATCGCAAAAGTTTCAAAATCTGGGTATAACGTAGAATTTTCTATTCACGAATACTAAAATGAAACGCTAATTTCTATGTAGTCTAAAATCAATGGAGTCAATTTCTAACGATAAACTTTGAGTAAAAAAGTCAATTTATCATTAATTATCACCGAAATATGGGTAAAATCGTCAGGTCTGAGAACAATGAATGTCAAAAAGCTTCGTAAAAGTTAAAAGCTCTAAGTAAAAGTTTTTCATCGATGAACAATCTGGGTAAAATATAGAATGTTTTATCCACGAATACTAAAATTATGGTTAAAAGGCAATTCCCAGTATAGAATCAATAGAGCGAGAAGAATAAAATCTTATTAAAAAGTAAATTTATCAAAATTACCACATAATTACTATAAATAACACTGAAATTTGGGGGGGAAATTGCTAAGTTTCTATCTACGAACAATGAAATCTGGGTAAAATCGAGAAATTTCTGTCCACGAAAAATTATAGTTAAAACGCTAATTTCCAGTCTAGAATCAATCTAGTATGAACAACGAAATCTGAGGAAAAAAGTCAATTCATCAATGAACACAAATCTGGGTAAAATCGACAATTTTTCATCTAAAAATAATGAAATCTGCGTAAAAATGCTTATTTTCGGAGCAGCGAAATCCGGGTTAAAGCATTGTCCATCGGATGGACTCCATCTATAAAAATACCGAAAAGTAGATTGAAAAATGTACATATGTAGATATTTTAACTTGAAAACGCCCATTTTTCATCAATACTTCAATCTGGGTAAGACGAACGAATTAAAACGAAATTATAGTAAAATCCAACTGAAATTAATACTTATCAATTTACTGTAAGATGAGCTGAATTTCCCGGAAAGAAATCAATTCCTTACTTTTCCCAACTGGAATTTCATAAGAAGATGGCATCCAGTGTAGTTCGAGAGAAGGAAAAAAATCAATTTTTTTGCACGTTTTTACTATTTTTGCACTCCTTGACACAGTTATTTTAACATCATGTCACGTAAATCTTTTTTTCCAACCAAAATACAATAGGAATGCCATTATTGTTTATAGATTACGCAACCGTTAAGTCATTTTATAACTAAAAAGTTATTCAACTTTCGTTTATAAAAGACCAAAAAACGAACAAATTAATTTTTTTTGGCCCATACCTAGATTTCTCTTCCGAGTTGGACCTTGTTCAATAAAACGTCTCCTTACTCATTCGTGTAAAATTAGATTTAATTATGTACGTACAAACGAAAACTAGTACAATATTATGTAAATTTAGAGTGTTTGCTCGAGTTTTTCGAGATTATTTTAATTGAATGACATTCAACTTCGAGAGGGTGTGGATGAAATTCGATTTGATTAAAAAATAAATAAATACTCGTTAGTGTTGCAACAACGAATGAAACATGTTGTACAATTATTTTACGATAAGGACAATAAACGCGTTATCAACGTTTACAAAAAATATTTCCTTTTCTGGTGCGATTTATTAGTCTAAAAATAATTAGAGCGTATTTTTCGTAAAATTATAAAAAGTGGATGAGGAATGAAGATGTAGCTTATCGACACGGTTTTGCTGAATTTCATTACTAAGCTATTAATTTAAATGTCATTTGTCATCATAAAAATTGGCTTTACTGAAAAATTTACGATTTTTTTTTTCTATTGGCAAAGGATCAAAATGCCTAAAAGGGTCTTTATTCAGCAAAGGTTCTAAAATCTGCCTACAAATAGTCTTTTCTCATTGACAAATGATCAAAATCAGCATTAAAAGGTTTTTATGATCTAACAGATTCAAAATCTGCCTAAAAAGGGTCTTTTTTAATTGTCAAACGATCAAAATATGCCTTAAAAGGATCTTTATCTATACGTAAAGGTTCCAAATCTGCATATTTTTATTATTGAAAAAGGATTCAAATCAGCCTTAAAAAAGTTTTTTATTATTAAGTTCAAAATCTGCCTTACAAGGCTTTTATTTTCTTATCGCCAAAGGTTCGAACTCGGCCTGATAACGATTTTTTTTTCCCTTAAAAAGAACACAAAATCTGCCAAAAAGGGCATTTTCAGTAGATAAAGCTTAAAATTTGCCGCATAAGTTTCTATCTCTAAAATCCTGAATTTCTCAGGTCAATTTCGAATACGTTTGGCTAAAATTTCAGACTAGATCAACTAATCCAATAGTGAGGGTAGACTGTGGAGTAGACTAAAAAAAATCAACGGCCCCAAATAAATATTAAGAGGTTCCTAAATTAGAAAATGAACGTAGGTAAATATTGATTCAGATTATGTGTCTGTCTATTTGGGAATAGTTTTGGCAAAACAGGCATATACAAAAACTTCAAATTTCTTCTTTTATAAAGGGCGTAAGTCCCTTGACCTACCGTTTAGCATTTTTCGTCAATTATTCAACTGAAACGTAGAAAACGAACGTAGGGGACAAAAAGTCGATAAGTCATTTTTATCCATTAATTTTCTAGACGAGCCGGAACTGAATAAAAAGAACGCTCTCAAAATGTTGTAAGTTGGAGATGTATAGAAAAATATGAAAAATTCGCCGTTCATTTTGAGCTTTCTGATAAAACTTTTATTGACGCGGATTTCCGGAGGAAAGTAGGCTATTGAGGTCGGTCTCACGGCTTGGCTTATATATTCGTTATCAGGACGATCTCCGAATAGGTCATATTTTAATCAGTAGAGAATTGATATTTAGAGCTTTTGTGATCGGTTCTAGGAGATTAAAGCACACAGGGCACTACGTAATTCGTTCTTGAAATCTGAAGGTTCGGGATGATTGAAAATCGTGACGGGAAGGTCCCATGAGCCGAGGATTATCGTTGATAACAGTTCAAATCGCGGGACTCTGCTGGGGCTTAGGTGGAATTTCGTGATCTCGGCAAATAACAGCAGGAGAAGCTTTAAATTGAGAAAAAAAATTTGCACGAAATTGATAGAACCATCATGACCAAGCTACTCTAACATGAAGACTGTTTTTGCTGTTTTGCTTAAAAAGTTAAGAGAAAACTTGTTCACCGAATTGTGCTATCTCACACGTGGACTAATAAAACGTGACGATGCAAAAACTCGTTAATTTATTATGAATGGAAAGTTATTTAGTTAAAAAAATGATCCGGAAGAGGCAACCTCCAAATCTTCCCTGACCTAATCTTAAAAAGGCAAAAAAAATGTTTAAAGGTCTTCCTTTCAAGGACGATGGAAAAGGAAAAAAACCAGAAATCTGCGAAATGACAAGCCAGGTAGACATGGGATGAGCTCTCCTAATTTTTCTTCGAGCCCCTTTCTTGCAATTTTTGAGAATGGATATTTTGAAATCAAGATTTGAAATGAATCCAGAATTAAATACGAAAAGGCTAAAAATATATTTAACACCCGTTACGGTTTAGAAGGAAATGATGACAAAAAAAAACTTACTCAGGATTTTTGGCTTCTTTTTCGTTGAGGATGCTGAGAAGTTCATGACCTCTCAGACTCAAGGACGCCTTTTTTGAACTTTCGTCCAATTTAACGATCATGTATTCGACCTGAAATGGAAATCGTTCATGTTTATCAGGGATAAGTTGCAGGGGTGGGAGAAGCGCCCAAAATTGGCCCTAGCTCAGAAACTATCCATCCCAGGAAGCCCGGACAACTTTTGACTTATTCAGAATGAAATACCAACTTGAAACAGAAAAAATGGAACTTGAAGTGCATTCCTGGGGGTAACTGGAATTAATAGTTTCTGGGATAGGAAGATTTTGGAGCTTTTCGGTTTTTCCAGGAAAACGGACCAATAAATTGATATTTTTCGGGGCCACCTAGGATTTAGGACCGCGGCAGCGTTCCGCCCCACCAAGCAAGTAATAGTTTTCGCGATATGTAAGTGCGATTTAGGAGAGCAGATTCTCGAGAATTTGATGCTCTTCGGTTTTTCCAGGAAAATTAACATTTAAAATGCGAAAAAAGTAGGTACATTGGACATGTATTTTGACCCTCGCTAATCAAATTCAGCAGAACTAGGCAGATTTGTAGTATACAGGGTGTTTCATTCGATTACGCAATAGCCATCGATGGCAATAGCCAAATAGTGGGACACCAAGCATGCCAACAAGTATCCCTACTACCAAAACCGACAAATTCATTGCTGTCATCATTGGTCATCCAGAGACCTACAAGTTCGTCAAAGAACATGCAACCGAGATTAGTTTGTTATTAAGTCGCTGGGGCGGTTGAGTTTGGCAAAATATACATGAATGGGAGTGTAATATTTAGTTTTGAGGGAATAGAACAAGAAGAGACGTTGTGGATGTTAAGGGAAATGAATAAAATGTTACCTCATCGCCCCATTTGAGGACGTCTCCATGTTTGTCTTTGAGTTTGTGGTACATGTTGATAAACTGTTCGATGCCATGTTTGCGAACGTGATCGGCGAGGTTTTTCGTCTCTTCCCACGTAAGTGGTGTACCGTCGCTGAGGAGGCCCATGCCGGAATGCCGAGTTGCAGAAAAAAAGGAGGCGAAAAAAAACGAAAGAATCCCCTCTGCAAAAAAAATCGACACTCAAGACTCCCCCGCCCCTTTTTCGACCTGGCTCCGACTATTCGACGACCCGACTGCGGGGAGAGGACAAAAAAAAATCGTCTACGAGGCCGACACCGAATACTCACATTTTAGAAATCTCTACACTCGCGAAACTCGACTGGAGAAGATAACCAACACGGAACCTTCCTGATTTCTTAAAATGGTGGGGGGGTCATCTCATAGGGTGGGGACTGTCTTAAGAACAGTGATTCTGGATCAGCGATTTCTCAAATCAGAACTGAAGAACATTACTTCGTTCTTTTTAATTTTATTTTTAATTTTATTTATTCCATATGGATGGTTTAAAAAAACAATAGGTACCTTCATTTCCAAAAATTTTTTCTTTATTAGGTATTTTTGACATTACCAAGATGAATTTTGAGAAAAAGAAAAATTTTCGTAAAATTCGATCTGCGATGAGGTCAGCGATGGTTTGACTCCTTCAAAAGCAGAAGTGAAATGTTCATTTTGAATTGAAGAGCAGTCAACTCCTGAGTTTAGCATCGCCTTGAAAGCAGCCTGAAAAACATACAAAAGATGAAAAACTAACAAACCCCCTTTAAAACATAACGTTGAGTGACATTCAACATTCTCAAATACCCTCCCATCACTTCCGCAACCACCCCACATTCATCCACTCTCCCATCACTTCCACCCTCCCATCTATTCTCTTTTAGCGAATTTCCGGAGGAAAGCAGGCTATTGGGATCGGCCTCACGGAGGCTTTCGGCTTAGGGGCTGTTAATTTTAGGTCCCAATTTCCATATCAAGACTTACCTCACGGCATAAATTCATGAGATCAGCTCCAGAATACAAATTCGTATTTTGAGCAACTAAATCCAAATCTACTTCAGTCAATGGCATCCTACAAAAAATATTTAAAAAAAATTATTTATAACAACTTACGATTTTGTTAAAACATGAAGGATGTCCAGACGGTCTTTCTCATCTGGAGGTGGAACATAAATAAGTTTGTCAAATCTTCCCGGCCTAAGAAGTGCCGAGTCAAGTATTTGAGGACGATTCGTAGCTCCGATTACAATGACCTTTCCTGAAAATTCGTCAATCTAAAAAAGCAAAATGGATCCTCTCTTAAAAATTCAATTCACTTGGTTTGAAGAAATTCCATCCATTTCTGTAAGAAAAGTTGTCAAAATTCTTTCATGGGAGCCTTTTTGCCTTTGACCACGACTGCCAACCAAAGCATCTAAAACAAAGGGAGACTAATATGAAGGGACCCTGCTTTTTCTTATCTTCCAAAGGACGGATTGACTTGAAATTTTTAGGGCTCTTTCTAATCATATTAAAGTGCCAAAGTCCACAGGAAGCTGAGAAAACGCAATGTCTTTCAACTTATATACCAATTTCATCGATAAAAAGAATTGAAGGGGCAGAAGCTCTGGCTTTTTGGAATAAATTGGTCACAGTTTTTTCAGCATCTCCTACATAAGGGGAATACAAATCGGCAGCGGAAACGGAAAAAAAAGTCAAACCACTTTCAAAAGCTATTAGTCTTGTTAGACTAGTTTTGGCACAACCTGGTGGCCCATATAAAAGGCAACCTAAAACAAAATTAGTCTCAAATATAACCAAAATCCATTATACCTGATGGAATTTTCAAATTTAATCTTCTAAAAGCATCTACGTGTTTTATCGGCCATTTAATTATTTTATTCAATTCTTCTTTAACTCGAATCAAACCACCGATTTGATTCGTCTGGCTTTCTTTGACCAAACCGACTTGACCTCGAAGTAGAGTTGGCTTGATAGAGCGAACATTTTGTATGAAGATTTCAAAAATTTCTTCCCTACTAGAAATATCGCGTCCAGTTTTACGAACTAGAAGAGCCAAATCGGCAACTGTGTAGCCAGAAGTCAATTCCGCCAATTTCAAACAGTGGTCGCCGCTCAAATTTTCTTTCGCACAAAACGACTCAAGCATGCGACATCGCTCATTTTCATTAGGAAGCCGTAAGCTAATCTATAAAGAAATTACAAAAAATTTCAATTCCTTTCTTTTTTGAACCTCAAAATGAAAACGTGAAGAAGTTTTGACACTTTCATCCAGCGCATTAGGCTCACAGCAAGACATCACTGCAGTTAAATTCGAAATTTCAGATATCGAATCAATTAGAGCTAAAAACTGAGACAATATTCTTCCAGGTTTTGCACAAATTGATTCCGGACGTAAAATAATTAATATAGTAGCACCTAAAAAATTAAAATAATTAATTAGGGGCTTTAGACTGTTATGAGAGAACCCTAAACCAAAAGATGGCTTTTCCAGCTTCCACCCAAAACGTCAAAATTTATTTGAAAAAGACAACTATGAGAAAAGGTAGAAAAATTTGGCCTAAATCAAAGGTATGACTGCACCTTAGATCTTCAGGAAGCTTAGAAAATGCCAACCCCTTTTGCTATGAAGCTAAATTTTTAAAAATATTTACCATCATTAGCAAATGACACAGCATCTTTAAATTTTCGTGAAAGCAAATTTTCACTTTCGCCAGGTTGCGGGCTCCCAATTTCCGAGCAATCGAGAATAAGAATGGCGGCATCTAAATCGCATGCCACTTTTCTAATCAGACTTTTTTTCCCCGAGCCTGAAGGACCTGAGATTAGAATCTGAAAAATAAAATAAAATTTTTGTTTATAAGGATGCTGCGAGACCATACTTGTGGTAAGTGATGCTTTTGAGAAAGAATGCTTGTCGAAAGAAATTTTTTGGAATCGAAATATTTTTTAAGCTGATCATAGAAAATTTCGAATCCATCCAAGATCAAATTGTGGTCATGCTCAGTTTGAGAGAAGCCTTCATAGGTCAGAAATCTTTCTACAATAATTTTTGTGTTTTCGACAACTTTTCCTGCTTTGGTGTTGCCCATGTTGTTGATGAGGATAAAAGCGACGCCGAGGAAGTCAAAACAATCCAAAAGCTTAACACGCGAATTGAGCACAATAGTGTACAAATATAAAGCACGCTTTAGAGTCTGCAAAAACGTCCTCTTGACACTTCTCTCGACTTTTGGCTTCAAAACGACCGATATTCTCAATGTTTTGATAAAATTGACGCTTTCGATGACCTCCAGACGAGTCAGCTTTAGGCCTTCATTGACCCATTTGCCGCAGCAGACGCTTTGATCCATAACGCAGGCGTCATCGCTTAAAAATTGAGAAGGCCACACCTTACAAATGTACTCATCATTATTGGAAAGAGTAGCTCTGACGTGTTTTCCGACAAGAAGATCTGACCTTTCAATTGGCAAATATAATCTTTGAAGGTTGTCAACTGTTTCTTTTTCGAATACCACATTATTCGAGAAGTTGCGTACAACTGGATTTTTGGACATGGTGAAGTATGCTTCACTAGCTGTATTCTAGACATTATCTAGTAGACCAGCATCATGAATGCTGTAATGGCAACCACTATGATGTTATATGCTTAACGTTCTGCAGAATGCAAGAATGATGAATGCTGTTGTACCCTCAGCATGCTACAGGTATTGCTACACGTATTCAAGAGGGCATGCACCATGAATGATGTAGGATCCTCAAAGAGCAGCAGAACTACAGTACGCTAGTTATGCCAGCAGTTGTGTATGCGAGATGGCCCACGTGGGAAATCACAACAATGTTATCAGTTATCACTTTCTTATCTTGGTTTCCCATGTAGTGGTACCAACTGCGAATCCTGAATCCACTTTTTATAGTTAAGGTCCTATAATCTAACATTTTGTTAGAAAGCAACGATGATAGAACCTACTTACCACCCCTATGGTAAGGAGAGCTAAGTACCTACTTAAGTATTTTATTTTAAGTTTTAAGTTGGCACCCTTGTAAAGCAGCCGGTGTGTCAGTAACGGATTCACTTGTTCAGCGTACTTTCAAAGATTGAATTGGTCATTTTATTAATATTAGCAAGAATTCAGCATTTAGTCAATTAATTGGCAGAAAATAAAGGTAAGATTGTAATTTTTGAATAGTTTTTATTGGGCACCTGTTGAGGTTATAAGCCCGTTATCAGTGTAACCTTCATTAGATATCACGAGTGTCGTCGCACGATGAAAATTGAATTGTTCGAATCTTTGAAAGGTCACAGTGGCAAAGTCTGGAATGCGAAGTGGAATCCTCAAGGGAATCTGCTCGCTTCGTGCGGTGAAGATAAGACGATAAGGCTCTGGGGTAAGTCAGGGAACCAATGGAAGCTGAAGACGATTCTTCAGGACGGTCATCAGAAGACGATCAGAGAAGTCGCTTGGGCACCTTCAGGGAAGTTCCTGGCTTCTGCAAGTTTTGACGGGACGACCGCCATCTGGGACAACATTTCAGGACAGTTTGAGTGTAACGCGACCATCGAAGGGCACGAAAATGAAGTCAAATCGGTCGCGTATTCACAATCAGGTCAATTCCTTGCGACATGCAGCAGGGATAAATCGGTCTGGATTTGGGAAGCTGAAAACGACGAATATGAATGTTCTGCTGTTCTCAACGCCCATTCACAAGACGTCAAAAAAGTAATATGGCATCCCACTGAAGACCTCGTGGCTTCTTCAAGCTATGACAATTCCATCAAAATGTTCAAGGAAGATCCATCAGACAACGAATGGATGAACGTCGCCACATTGAACTCGCACGAATCAACAGTTTGGAGTATATCATTCGACCCTTCTGGTACCCGTCTGGCCAGCTGCAGCGATGATGAAACATTGAAAATTTGGAGGCGATACGAACCCAACAATCCTGAAAACATAGCAACTAATGATAACGACCCTACATGGAAATGTGTCTGTACATTATCTGGCTTTCATGACGGCACCATTTTTGATGTGGCATGGTGCAAACTGACCGGATACATTGCCACAGCTTGTGCCGACAACTGTATCAGAATTTTTCAAGAAATCGAACCTTCTAATCAAAATGAGCCAAATTTTGATTTAGTAGCTATCAAACATCATGCTCACGAGCAAGATGTCAACTCTGTCAGCTGGCATCCTACGGAACCTGGCTTTTTGTGTTCAACTAGCGATGACTCTTTGGTCAAAATATGGAAAATAGAAAACGAATGATTTTTTATTTTTTTTTTGTAAATAAAAGTTTTTAAATTAAATTTTTTGATTTTTCAGATATCCTTTATGCTCAAAACAATCAAATATTGTCATATCAGCTTTAAAAATTATAACACGATGAAAGGCCTTCCGTTGGAATCTGTCGTTCAAAAGTTGAACCAATTTGCGAATCCGAAAATGGCAGAAAGTTGGGACAATGTTGGTCTACTTTTGAAACCGTCAAAGCCTTTGATGGTCAATAAAATATTTCTGACCAATGACCTCACTGAAGAAGTGATGGATGAAGCATTAGATGTCAACACAAACATGATTATTTCGTATCATCCTCCGATATTTGCTTCCATAAAGCGACTCTCGGAAGACCATTGGAAAGTAAGATCTGCAGCAAAAAAAGAGACGTTTTAATGATTTTTAAAGCAAAATATTGTGACGAAATGTATTGAGAATCGGATGGCATTGTATTCGCCGCACACAGCCTGGGATGTCGTTCAGGGCGGAGTTACTGATTGGTTAATCCAAGCTTTTTGTAAGTTGAACCATTTTTGGACTTAAATTTTGGCTAACTTGAGTTTTAGGTGATCACTATGTTGGGCCTATTGAATCGATCAAGGCTCCCAAAAATACTGAGGTAGAAAAAAATTTTTTTTGAGCGAATTCTTGCAGAAGGAAGTTACGGATGTTTATGCCAAGATGAATTTAGAGGTCCTATCATGATTAGGGTGATCTGAGAATCAAATGTCCTGAAAACTTGAGCTTTTAGCTATATGAAGAAGCTGTCAAGCTCTAGTTTTAGGCTGGATGTTGGCTACTTTAAGATAGACGTTAACCCTTTTGGGCTTAGAAACAACTATGAGCTAGATGATGACCCTTTTAGCTTCACGATGACCGTTTTAGCTAGATGATGACCCTTCTAGCTATATGATAACCCTTTGGCTGGACGATTAACATTTTAGCTAGATGGTTACCGTTTTAGCTTGATGATGACCCTTCTAGCTATATGATGATCCTTTGCCTTGACGATGACCGTTTTAGCTAGATGATTACTGTTTTAGCTTGATGATGGACCCTTCTAGCTATATGATGACATGACCCTTTGGCTTGACAATGACCGTTTTAGCTAGATGGTTACTGTTTTAGCTTGATAATGACCCTTCTAGCTATAAGATGACCCTTCTGGCTATATGATGACCCTTCTAGCTATATGATGACCGTTTTAGCTAGGTAATGACCCTTTTAGCTTCATGATGACCCTTTTAGCTTCAGGATTATATGACCGTTTTAGCTAGATGATATCCCTTTAAGCTAGATGATGACCTTTTTAGCTAGAGGATGACCGTTTTAGCTAGATGATATCCCCTTTAGCTAGATGATGACCGTTTTAGCTAGGTGATATCCCCTTTAGCTAGATGATATCCCCTTTAACTAGATGATATCCCCTTTAGCTAGATGATGACCGTTTTAGCTAGATGATGACCGTTTTAGCTAGGTGATATCCCCTTTAGCTAGATGATGACCGTTTTAGCTAGATGATATCCCCTTTAGCTAGATGATGACCGTTTTAGCTAGATGGTATCCCTTTTAGCTAGATGATGACCGTTTTAGCTAGATGATATCCCCTTTAGCTAGATGATATCCCCTTTAACTAGATGATATCCCCTTTAGCTAGATGATGACCGTTTTAGCTAGATGATATCCCCTTTAGCTAGATGATGACCGTTTTAGCTAGATGATATCCCCTTTAGCTAGATGATGACCGTTTTAGCTAGAATATATCCGTTTTAGCTAGATGATGACCGTTTTAGCTAGAATAGATCCGTTTTAGCTAGATGATATCCCCTTTAGCTAGATGATGACCGTTTTAGCGTCATGATCATTGATGGAACTTTTAGCTTTATGATTATTGATGACTGTTAGCTAGATGATGACCCTTTTGGCTTGACGATGACCCTTTTAGCTAGACAATGACCCTTTTGGCTTGGCGATAACTCATTTGGCTTGGGGATGATTGATGACCATAGACCTTTATAATGATTGGTGACCCTTTTAGCTATATGATGACCCTTTTTTCTAGATTTAGAATTTTCAAGATGTTCTTTCTTGAAGTTCCTAATCTTTCCTTTGATTTTAGTTTGATCTGAACAAAGGTAACGGCCGAGTCGTCAACGTTGGGAAATTGAAAATCAGCGAAGCCATTTCTCTTCTCAAAAATCACATTCAAATCCCGACCGTACGATTAGCACTCGGAAAAGGAAAAACTTTAGGTAACCAAGTCAACCATCTTTACTTCTTTCCAATTTATATTTTCAGACTCTCCAGTCTCATCGGTCGCCGTTTTGCCCGGAAGTGGAGGATCCATTTTAAAAGATTCGCTCGCCGATTTGCACGTGACCGGCGAAATGTCCCATCACGAAATACTCGAAATTGTCCACAAAGGAATCTCAATCATCCTCACCGACCATTCCAACTGCGAAAGAGGATTTCTCAAAGTAATCAAAGAAAAGTTAAACTCCACTTTTGAAAACAAAATCGATATTCTCATTTCAAATCAAGATCGTGACCCTGTCATTCATGTATAAGGTATTAATTTATTTTTTACCTAAATAAGTAACAATATTGTTTCTTCCCTACAATATTTACAAAGGAATAAAAAAATATTAAAATTGTTAAGCATCTAACTTTCCAATAAATATGATTAAAAGCTCTTTTTTTAAAATCTTTCAAGATCCAAAATTTTCAAATTTTTTTTTTGGATCTAAAGTGTTGATTTGTTATATTAAGGCGTTATGGCAGTTATAGGTAACTTCATTGTTCAGCTGCGACATCTTGAAAGTTTTTTACTTTTGTCCACTGTTTTCTCTGGGGGAGGTCCTTTGATTTGAATTTGCCTCTCGTATAGACTAAAAAAAATTTAATATCTTAATTTTAAAAAAATGAGAACTTACAATTTGTAAACGTCGGACCTTATGTAGTCCATTAGACGTTGGACTCCGATTTGAAGCTGATCTTCAATAGGAGTGACCCAGTTGTTCAAATGGAGCTTAAACTCAGATTTTTCTGAAGAGAAATCAAGGTTTCCGATTTCTGGAGGTAACAAAGTGAGACGGTTTGCCTGAATGTGAAGTTCCCTCAACCTGCTCAGCTCACCGATCTCTTTTGGAATCTCGATCAAATCGTTATCCCTCAGAACCAACTAAAAATTCAATTAAATTTGATCAAGTTTAGCTCCAATCATACAATCTGCAAATTTTTCAACTGCCCAATTTCAGGGTGTAGGTATTCAAAATCATTATCTCCAAGATACAAAGCCCGCAATGTTTCTGAAATAAAAAATAATTTTAAAAATTAAACTTTTTTTTGTTTACCAAGCATGTAGAAGTTTCCAGGGAGCGATTTTTCGTTGAGATTGTTGTAGGTGAGGTCTAAAACTTCGAGGGCGGGAAATGCTCCGAAGCCTCTTGGCAATGAATCCAAACGGTTCATTCTAAAAATTATATTAATTTAAATATTTATTGACATTAAACCCACCCAACATTGAAGATTCGTAGTTTGGCCAATGATGATAAAGATGTTGGGAGTTCTTCGATTTGATTGTTGAAAAGGTTCAATATTTCCAAGTTGATTAGATTTGCAAGTCCGGGTGGTACAACTGTAAATGTACAATAATTAGGTCTAAATGTGTACCTAAACTTAATCAGTAATCACCGACTGTTACTATGGCAACTTCATCACCAACTGTTACCATGGCCAGGGGCGGACTGGCCGTGGACAGAACCTGTGAAGCCTAATTTTCGTCAAAAAACCTCGAAATCAACATGTGTGAAGCCTAATTTTCGTAAAAAAAACCTCAAAATCAACATTTTAACACCCAAATTTCATTCAAAAACCTCAAAGTTAACATTCAAAACTTTAGGGGGCAAAGGTTTTAATTTGTTTAAAAGAGGGGCGCACTGTGAAAAAGTTTGGGAACCTCTGTATTTGCTGAATATATTTTTCTAAGAGCCAATTTTCTGTCAAAATTTTCTGCGCCCCACCCCCCAACCGGGCGCCCCCTTAATTGAAAACCCACCCACACCCTAAGGTCCCAGTCCGCCCCTGGTCCATGGCAACTTCATCACAAACTGTTACTATGGCAACTTTATCACCGTAACTATGGCAACTTTAACACCAACCATGGCAACCTTGTGGAATCGACCCCATTTTCTTGTGTCGCCAACAAATTTTATTACTTACTTTTGATTTTGTTATGCGTCAACGTCAGACGTGTTATGTTCACCATATTAACTGCAAAAAATAAAGTAATTATTTTAAAAAAATAACAAAAAATCAAACTTTATTGGATAGCCACGCCCATAAACCCCCTTCTCTTCCAATTCAAGTTTCCAAAAAAGGTAACATTTAAACAGTTAAAAACAGACAAAATTGATTCGCAAATACCCAAAATTAAATTAAAAACGTCATTTCAAAATGAAAAATAAATGATTGAAGATATATATTGTTAAATTTGCAATTTTTCGATTGATTTGGTACTTACAGAGTCCGGGCATCTCCTCAAAGGAGATGATCCCTTTATCGCAAAGGTCCAACTCTGGATTTTGTATCGCACGAGCTTCATCGATGACTTTTTTGGCTTTTGACATTTTGGCGTTCGTTGGTATACAAGAGACTGGCGGGTTATCCATTTCGGGAGGTTCGTTTTAGGTTACTAATTACTACGTAAGCAATAAAAAGACAGAACGTAAGCAATATAAGTTAAAAGAGCTGGAAAAAAGAAAATTTGACCAAGGAAAAATTGATGCGAAAAGGTGAACGTTTGGTTGGTGACTGCCGCCTCTGCTACCCCCCCTTGCTGGTCTATACTCGTTTTTAGCTTATGCCCTTATATGTAAACCTGAAACAAATGCTACGAAAATGTTCAATTTATGTCAATTCCCTTTTCAAATTTATTATTTTAGGCTTTTAATTGTGTTCACTAAACTTAAAATTTTACTTAAATGCTTGAAATTTATCGATTTAGAAGAAATGAAGATTTTAAAATAGATGACCTAGATTTAGGTATCCTAACGTTTTTTCACACCGGAAATACTGGATTTTAGCGTTTTCATTTGAATTTGTGTTCGACTGCCCTTGGTGTTAACTCCATAAGCCACTAAGTCAGTTTTTTAGCTTTTTTCCAAAATTGACCTTGAAATGGTCAAGGAGTAAGCAAGGGGTGGACTGGGACCTTAGGGCGTGGGTGGGTTTTCAGTTAAGGGGCGCCCGGTTTGGGGGGGGGGGGAGGTCGAAGAAAATTTTGACAGAAAATTGTTTCTTAGAAAAATATATTTAGCAAAAACAGAGGTTCCCAAACTTTTTTACAGTGCGACCCCCTTTTAAACAAATTAAAACCTTTGCCCCCCTAAAGTTTTGAATGTAAACTTTGAGGTTTTTGACAAAAGAAATTGCACTTAAAACGTTGATTTTGATATTTTTGGACAAAAAAAATTTTGCTCTTGTAACCATGATTTGGAGGTTTTTGACAAAAAAAAAAAAAAAAGTCAATTAAATGTTGATTTTGAGGTTTTTCACGAAAATTGGGCTTTACAAATGTTGATTTTGAGGTTTTTCACGAAAATTTGGCTTTATAAATGTTGATTTTGAGTTTTGACGAAAATTATGCTTTAAAAATATCGATTTTGAGGTTTTTGACGAAAATTTGGCTTGTTGATTTCGAGGTTTTTTGACCAAAATTAGGCTTTTTAAATGTTGATTTTGAGGTTTTTGGACGAAAATTAGGCTTCATAAATGTTGAGTTTGAGGTTTTTTGACGAAAATTGGGCTTTACAAATGTTGATTTTGAGGTTTTTGACGAAAATTTGGCTTTTAAATGTTGATTTTGAGGTTTTTTGACGAAAATTAGGCTTCACACAAGTTGATTTCGAGGTTTTTGACGAATTTTTAGGGATATTTGCACACACAAAAAAAAATCCTGAGCTTTCCCACACTCCCCTGGGGACAGCTTACGCCCCCCTAGGGGGGCGCGCCTCCAGTTGCCGCCTCTATGTATTCTCGGGGGGGTTCTGTCCACCCGCCTCCCCGGGCCAGTCCGCCCCTGGAGTAAGCTAAATACATAACTGAATGGTAAAACCGAACTTTAGCGAAGAGTCGTCGTATGGACAGTTGTTACCATCGCAACGAGCTCGCAACGCTCCTGTAGTAGAGGTTATCATGGAAGAGGTTGGTAGGAAAGAACTAAACGGCGTAGCGGCCTATAGGCTGTGCTTTATTTCTCAATCGGTTAGTGTTTTAAATTCGAAGATTCCTTTTGGGATATTTATCGAAAGTTGGTCTGCGTACGACGATTCTGTACCAGTAGATATTTTCCACTGCGAATGCCAGAGTTGAGAGGATATATCCGGACAAAAGTGCGACTAAAGCACCTGAGAATTTTTTCAAATCCATGAGCGCTTTTATTTCGATTTTGTTTAAGGAAGATTCGGCGACTGTGGTTTCCATCATTGTTTCGCTGAGCCATTTTTTGATGAGACCAGCTTCGATAACCCGCTGGAGGAAAACGTCGACTTTGGGCTTGAGAGGTGAGTTCTTCTGGAGGCCGAGGGAAATCGGCATGTTGATGACGCAAGTGCCCATTATGTGGAGGTCTTTCCCTTCCAAGGATGTGCTTTGGCTTTCATTTTTTTCGGCGATTTCGATGAGCTTTTCTTTAACCTTAGCATTGTGGTTGAAATAGATGTTCTCATAGTAGGCGTATTTTCCTTGAGAGACCTTAGCGATTGCTTCATCCGTGTCGTAAACGACATCGAATTTTTTGCCCACTTTTTGACCAGCCAGATCCAACGAGGTGATGAAGAAATCTTTGTTCTGTTCGCCCCATCCACCGCAGCCAATCGGACTCTCAGCGAGCTCTTCCAGCGTATCGATCGTTATCCTACAACATATTTATCACAGGAGCTAATAAAGTTCTCACTTTTGCGCTGGATTTGCCAAAATTGCAGTCATGCTTGCTCGATAAGCGACAGTTACTAATAAACAGTAAATCCACCACCATCCTGTCATCATCCTCAGCGACCAACCAGTCGGCATTTTTGGCAGCGAGACTAACAGAAGCATGCTATACGTATTCATTATGCTATTGTTCGCCTAAAAAGCAACCAGTCATCTAGTCTGTCTACAGCATTCAACCTTTTCAAATAGATACAGTCCTTTAATTCCACTTTCATCGCCTTCTATTGGCCTCTGCATCATGGTCCTGTCTGCCCTTTCGTACCACAAAATCGCCATGTCTTTCCAAAACGTGTTATTCTGCGGCACCCTGTCTAAGTCACTGAGGTACAAAAAAATTTGAAATTTGGCCAACCCGTAAAAAATGGCGCTGCACACGAATAACGTGATGAAGATGGCAATCCACATGTACAACCTATAAAAATAATCAAGGAGCAAGATTGTAATGGAATACTTGAATGGTAGGATGAGGGTCTTTGATGAATTGTCTGTCGTCGATTCCGGTGTAAGGAACGTCAAGCATTGGGTGGTGTAAGGACGGCTCAGATCCAGAAGACGTAGATTGTGAGGAGTATAATGAAAATTGCCTAATACCATATCCGCCCGGCCGGTAATTACCTCGCCCAGAAGGCCCGAAAAAGAGCCGTTTAGCTGCTTCCTTCCCCAAGCCTCTACATCAGCGTTTTTCGGCTCATAGACGCTCGGGACGAAATTCATCGCCCTCGAGAGACTTATCAAAATCTAAAATGGACAATGTCGTCTCAATCAAGGGGAATGTCAAAACCTACTTGAATCTCAAGGCCTTCATATTTGACCGGGTTGTCTTCAGGACCAGATTCCAAAAAATCTTGAGATCCTTTTTCGTTCACCTTTTTCTTCACCGATGGCATATGCTCGAATACAGCCACTTGAATGATTTCATCGTTCAAGTTGCTCGTTTTGTCCACAAAAAGATCTCTATTATACTAGAAAGAAATCAAAGGGTGCCAGTGCTTGCCATCTTCCTGAACCTCACCTGAAACTTCCCAGATCTCCATGTGTTGATCCTCCTCGTCAGATATTTGGACGTCATATGAGCAGGAAAGGGGACCGTACTTATTTCGTATCTTCGCGAGTCTGCATATTTTCGCAAAAAAATTACGTTGACGATTTTCTTCCACAAATAATGGAGTTCGGGAGCAAAAAGTCTGGAGTCGTAGAAGAAAATGAATTTCGCCCTCGTATCTAGCACACGGTGCCTAAAAAAACTGACTCTTCACTCTCCCGAAAAAAAAACGAGTCTTACTTATCTCCAAATTTGAGAAATCTTGAAACTTGATCGCCATTAGCTATCAAAATAATGTAAGCGTTACATCCAGCTCTTCTAGCTTGCAAAAGGGTACTTAACGTCTTAAAATTTGGTGAAAGAAGGTCTTCATAGTCTTTAACAAGAATCTAAGAAAAACTTGAGAACCAGGAAATAACTTTTTGCATACTTTGTAGATCGGTATTGCTCTAAAAACGTCAAAAAATGCCTTTTCGAACACATCGTTGTAGAACTTATCCGAAATGATGGTGAGGCAGTTGAGATGTTCGGTCAGCTTGAGCCCCAAATCCATCAAAAGCCATCGAAAATCGTTTTCTTTCCCGTACTCGTTTAGGCGTTCGAGCAAATTTTCTGATAAACTATTTATATTAGGAAAACCCAAATCTGTTGAACTTACTTGGTTGTAAGTCCATTACTGGAAAAAAGTATCGACGAAAATAAAACGAAGTGGAAAGCTTGCATGGCTTGAACGGAATGGACATGCAAATGTCTTGCCTGTGAATTTTTCATTATTTTCTCTGCTTCATTAATATAAAACGATGCTATAATTTAAGACGAAATAAGGAAGACACGGAGATAGATATCGCCAGTTTACGTTCTACCCATTTCACGGAGAAATCTATCGGGTTACAGATAAACTTCTACCCGTTCTCGTGATGCGAGGTAGATACCTACGAGAATGAGTAGAGGTACTACCTCTACGTATTCGAGAAGGAATACGACGAGAAGGATAAGGGTAAATCCTCCCGTTTTACGAGAACGAATACGGGAAAGTCTACTAGGAAACGTTTAGTTTACAAAATTGGAAATGTTTTCCCGCTTTTTCGATGTCCAGGCTCTTCCAAGCCACGTAATAAAGCTCATTGAACAATGTAATTTTATATTTAAGATTTAAACGTTGGATAACTTTTTAAGCTCGTTATATTTGAATTTCCAACCGGACAACTCGTGGTCTTGCAATACGATTTTCTTTTTCAAATTCTGGCATTGCCTTTCCAACTCGATTATGCGGTCGAACGAGGCCGTTTTACATCTTTCCGACTCTTCGAAAGCGTTTTGGAGCTCTCCCATCTGAAAAAGGAACGAAAATGCTACCGAATGTTTTGTCATTTACTTTTTTCTCTAAGGCTTTTTCCAATTCATTTTGCACTCTCAGCTCAACTTGATATTTATCTTCTTTGTTAGCAGCCATCGCGTTTAAGGCGCTCACTGACGATTCTAAATAGTAAAGTTTTTCCTTGAGCTTCCTATTTTCTTGTAAAATTTTATTCATTTTGCTCTCTTTTCTACGAAATAAGAAGAATGGAAGATTCCAAAATTACGAAAACCACCATCTTACCGAATCCTCTCGTTTTGTCCTTTGCTTTTATCCACTACGTCACAGGTTGATGTTTTGACTCTCTTTTTCACATTCTTTTCCTTTATCGTTTTATTAGCGACCCCCTTCATTTCGCCAACCAAAAATGGCACTGCAGGAGCGAAAATTTGTTCAAAAAACGCGAAATTTAAAGAATAAAATCAATTTTACATGTGTTATGAACTAGCTTTTTAAAAAACGAAAAAAGAAATATATTTAATTATCTATACAAAAAAACCACATTATAATAATTATACACAATATATAAATTTATAAAAAAGAAATCATTTGAGAAATAAAATAGGTGGATTTCGAAGAAATCTACCTAAGTGATGTGCTAACCTGAAGCTTTTGGTGTCAAAGATTCGTATACAATAATTATTGGATAATTTATACAACAATATAAAGTATTATGCTGATTTATATTTATTAAAGGCACGTTTTCTATTTTGCCTTTTTGTTCACAACTTTGTTACAAAGGCGATCGTAGCCATATTCACAGTAAAAATTGTAAATTACAATCTATCAGTCTAAAGGTATTTTAAGCATTTATAAAAATTATAAATTTGTTTAAAAAATGACGTATTTTCTAAAAGGCAATTCGGTAGCCAACAAAGTTTCGAACACAACTTTTCTGTCGTGAGAGATATTAGAAGGAAAACGAAAAGAAAAATATATCACAACACCGATAAAAAAAAGAATTATCACAATGAAGCCACGATTTGACGCCGAGACGCGAGCAAACGTGTGATAAAATGCAAAAGTTGTTCTTGGTATCACAAGAAGAATGGGGGGACTTGAGCGTTTACGTTTTTCTTTGCTTTTAAACGTCCTGGGTCCTCTGGATGAGTAAAAAGGGTAAAATTAATAGGAGTAAAGTGAGATTGGTTTTCGAGGAATGATTTCCGTCGTCGACTTTCGGCGTGGAAGGTGCGTTTGGCTTTTCTTCGGGGCAGCCCATCCAGTAAGGCCCCGAAAGCGTCTGAGTCGTGTTGTAAACTTTCATGGAGAAGTCGTTGAATTTCCAAAATCCTTTTCCTTTGAAGAAATAAGTGACACCTAGTAAAACAATGAAATCTATAAGTTTTTGATGTTTATATCCCACTTCCGATGTCAATGGGAGCTTGGAAACATTGTAGGGGAAGCGAGGGCCAATTAGAAATCCGTATATCCTCGTTCAATAAGTGTTCAACGTGTCTAATGCCCCCCCCCCCAGTGTCCAATATGCCAGTGGTTAATGTGCCCCACCGTCTAATGCGCTCCCAGCGTCTTAAGTGCCTCCGAGTCCAATGTGCTCCAGCAACTAATGTGCCCACGTGTCTATGCCCCCAATATCTAATGTGCACCAGTGTCTAATGTGAAGTAGTATACAATGTGCCCCTGTATCCAATGTGTCTAATGCGCTCATTATCTCGTATGCCCTGTTCAATGTGTCTGATGTGCCCCTGTGTGTGCTCCAGCGTCTAATTTCCTCGGTTCCTAATGTGACCCAGTGTCCAATTTGCCCCTGCTTCCCATTATGCACCTTCGAACTTACCGTCTTTCCATTGAAAAACGGCGTCGATATTGTACTCGATCCCTCTCCAGATGTTGAGAATGTCACGCGGATAGTCGAGTTCGACGGTTCCCGATTCGTCATCGAGTCTCCAGTAGACGGTCCCGCTGAAAAGATACGTTTTGCTGTTGTAGCCCCAGACGAAAGCGGCGTCGATCTTCTCGATTGTTTCCGGTAGACCGAGTTTCGTAAGAGGAAACACGTTCACTAACGTAGATCCGTCATAGACGTAATAGAAACGCCCTATGAAGAACACGATGTTTCTATCTTGACGTTCGTAGACAGCATCGACATGAGTAAAGTTGGACGGAAGGTCGCTCCAAAGGCGGGACGTCAACGCCGGGTAACCAGGCAAAAGACCCTTATCTCCAAACCTCCAAAAATACTAAAATTTTCATTAACATTTCATCAGATTTGAACCGAATAGCTCACCTTTCCTTTAAAAACGAAAAATTCACTTCTAATAATTGAGACTGCATCAAAAGTCGAATTGCATTTGTCTGGCTTGTCGTCTTTTGGCGCAGATGGCGTATACCTTGGAGCCACAGTTGTCGTCGTCGTTGTCGTCGTCGGCTTTCGGGTCGTCCTCGGTTTTGGTATATACAAAGGAGTATCCGGGGTGTTCTTAGGATATTTGGGCGACGGCCATCGAAAAGGCTTATCGCCATAATTTTTCCCCCACAATCGCTCTTTGCTTCCTAAAAAGCCTTCATAAAAAAATAAAATTAAGACGTTATATACCATATATTTGCTGTATCCCGTGTCTGTCGTCTTCAGGTAGTTCATAATTGGAGCTTATTCTTCGATACCAGGGATACATGAGTGCACCTCGGACTGAGGAATGCGAAAGCCCCAAGGAATGGCCGAACTCATGGGCGGCGACAGCAAAAAGATTCGTCCCTGGATGCAAAAATTAATGTTTTTGTTCTTCGGTCCAAATTACCTTCTTCTTGCTCATCATCCCCGGTGAGAAGCCACATCTCATCGATGTCGAAATGAACGTCCCCACCTCGTCCATCTCCAGGGAAAAAAGCATGAGCTAAAATCTGCCCTAATCCGTCAAACGGGAATCCATCGCCGTGATCCCCTCTACACAAAAAGTCATCATTTCGTCTGATAAGGGTCCTTACCTTTGAAAATATATGAGGATGTCAGCTTTATCGCTGTTGATTTCCGAGAAGGACAAGTTGGAGTGTTTCGACCAGAGGTTGAGAGCCCTATAAAGGTCGCTGCGGAGTCGACCATGATCGAGGCCGTTCTTCAAACTCCTCGTCCTCAGACTATCCAACAAAAAATTTCATTCAAATTATAACAAATCGCTCCTTTAGACTCGATTTATCATTCATCATCGATCTTTAGAGTTAGTTAATTTTCCAACTTCCATTACGAGATTGGGGTGTAGGGCTGCGTGTTCTCCTTTATTACTTTCTCAAAAGTCTAGAACTTTAAAAACATAATAAACAAAAAATGCTGACTCAAACTCGATAGTAAAAGTGACGACGTGAGCAAAGATTTTTATAAAAAACAGAAATTCTTTGTTCTTAAGATAAGGAAAGTCTTTTGTCACTGGAAAATACTGCTAACGACTTTGACTTAACGACCCTACCCTCATATAACGCCGAACAATCTCGCCATGATTAGTCTGGAATTTTAAATACAAATTCGTTCAATTTCCGTACGTTGTCCGTTTAATAAAAACGTTGGGGGATGAAGGGGGTGATTGATACGAGGAAGACACCGGGGGTGAAGGGATAGAAGTCGTTAACAGGGCGTAAAGAACTTAATACAGTTGTAAAGAGCCTTCTTGCCCCCCTTTTCCGTCCTTTCACGTCCACGCGAGATTGATCCGTCGCCCGAAATCCCGTCGGCTTGGCGCCCCTACGACGAAAACGTCGAAATCATCACTCGTGCTTAAGTGCTTCCTTTCCGATTCGTCTTTTCAAAACAGCAGTGATGGTTTCGAAAAACCCTAAATGCTGGCGTATAGCTCGTTTTTTTTAATCAAGACTACAGGTGGCGCCTTTGAGAATACCGATGACGCATAAATTGATACTGCTTACTCATAAAAATTTTTCGATATTAAAAACTAAGTCATGCTAGCCTAAAAATACACAAGCTAAAGCATTTTGAACGTCCGAAGTTGGGGAAAACGGGATATCGCTCACTTAAGGAGGTTGTGATGAATGAAAGCACATCACACCCAGATTGAGTGAGTGGTCCTCCGCCTCCGAAAACCTGTAGGAAGCGAGAAATAAAAGCTTTTTGTACACATTTATGGTTTTTTAGGACGTATTAAGTGGCATCTCGATGAATTGGCCAGGGTTAAGTGGTCGAGTAATAGAAATCCAATTGGTCGGAATTGGATGGTGGTCTCGGAAAAAAATTGGAAATTTTACGTCCTCAAATCAAAGTTGAATGGGGAGATTTGATAGCGCGAGTCGGACCTACCTGGGGATGAAAAGTGGTGGCCGGAGGAGGTGTCGACGTCGTCGAGTATCGCCCACAACTGAACGTAATACGAGAAAGAACCTGAGGGAACTGAGAAGGCTGAAATGACAAAGGAGGGCGGGCGTTGGGGGTGGGAGATAAAGTTTCAGCCCCCTCTACGTATATCGAAAATTAAAGAGATATCGTAAAAAGCGAGCAAAAAAGAGAGAAAAAATCTGTTTGAAAATTTCCTTCCCAAAATAGAATAACCAGACACCCATTAAGATATCCGAAGCTAAAAAAACGATTCTTTGTGTGGCATTTTTTCGGGAATTTCCGGACTAATGAAGCTATTGAAAAAATGTAAAATATATACCAATTATCTGTCACATCAAAGTACGAAAATCTGCCATCTTCACCAAATTGTCACCATATGATATGGTCCATGGTTGAGGTGTCCAGGGACGCGGCAGCGTTCCGCCCGCCAATGGAGAGTTCCGGGGAAGGATAGGCCCGAGATAGTGCAGGTCCAATCATTACGATGTTGACCCTTTTACGATACAAAAAGCACTTTTTACCTTGATTTTTGGATACTAAGGCCCTTTTTACCTCGATTGTTTGAAGATTAGGGGCTCTTTTGACTAAATTTTGTTCCTTTACAGCTAAAAAGGCCCTTTTTAGCTTGATTTTTTATCCTTTTTGGACACTAGAGGCCCTTTTTTCATCGATTTTTGGACACTAAGGACCCTTTTTACCTCGATTGTTTGAAGATTAGGGGCTCTTTTGACTAGATTTTGTTCCTTTACGGCTAAAAAGGCCCTTTTTAGCTTGATTTTTATCCTTTTTGGACACTAGGGGCCCTTTTTTCATCGATTTTTGGACACTAAGGACCCTTTTTACCTCGATTGTTTGAAGATTAGGGGCTCTTTTGATTAGATTTTGTACGTTTATGACTAAAAAGGGCCTTTTTAGCTTGATGTTTAATCTTTTTTGGACACTAGGGCTCTTTTAACCAGGATTTTTGGACATCAGGGGTACTTTTGACTAGATTCCGTTCTTTAACGACAAAAAGGGCCCTTTTTAGTTTGGTTTTTAGTCTTTTTTTGGACATTTTGAGGCGGTAAATTTTGCCTATCCGACCCTGGAGAGTTCTGCAGACAACCAGACAATCGATTAAGAATTGATGAAGTCATTGAAGTTTAAAGTTGAAACATTTGGCTTCCTCATTTTTGTCGATTCTGGCAAATCTTCACTAAAAAGTTCAAATCTGTATTTTCTCAACTAATGGACGCTTCCAAAAGTTATCTTAAAAAACGTTATCTGCTTTTTGAAGTCGTTAAAAAACGAGTTGTTGATAAAACGTCGCCGAGACATATTTTTGTTGTTTTGAGCGACTAGGAGCTTGCGAACCGTTTTTTTATCTCTCTTTCATCTTAAGGATTTTTACACGATGATTTTTCCGTCTCCCCCGTTCTCCTCTGTTATTGTCGAGAGCCCTTGAATCCTACCGCGGAAGGGAGGTTGGGGTAGAGAAAGGATAAAAGAAGAAGAAAAAAAAAGTAGGGGCCCATCTATTGTCTTAAAATCCACCCCATCCATCCCACTATTGAAACATAAAAAAAAGCCGCTATTAAAAAATTGCCTCTTTTGAAATTGAAGTTTTTTGGTTAAAATGTTCAATGAGGGAAAAATTTTACTATTCAGAGACCTAAATAGACTGGGGAGTTGTTTGGATTCGACATAAACAATGAGTTTAGCCTCCCACTAGTAAACCGAGATTTGTTCCAAATAAACTCGCCCCCCTTGGCTTCTCACCCCTTTTCTCTCCCTTATAAAACATTTCCAAGACCCTTAAATCTTCCAGACAATATTTTACGATGAATAACTCATCCGGAATATTTTTTTGGACCGTTTGTTCGGTGTCGAAAATTGGAAGGTACACTCTAATCAGTCGACTTAGCTGTTTGGACAAAAGGGGGGGGGGTTTACTGAGTGTTTGTGACAGAAAGGCAATCTGTCAGTCTCTACGGTTTGAATGTTTGGCCGGATGATTAACTATCTTGTCCCTTTCGGACCTTCATTAGCCCTCCCCTCCTTCCACGTTTTTATCTTTTGTTAAAATATGAGCCTAACGAAGATTAACTTCGTTTTCTGACTCAATTCGATCAAAAGGTGAATGAATGATATGGAAACCTTTAAAACCGGAAAGAAGTACTATTATCGCATGAAAGGTTTCACAACACCATACAAGGTTTCAATGTTCATCCGAAAAGTACTCATTCTTATCCCTTTGTAATCCAGAAGAGCCAAAACACTCAAACTGTTCATTCATCCACGAATAAAAAGTCAAAGAATGGAACATTTGAAGTCCTCCCTCGTGAATAAGGTTCAAATCCTGCCCAAAAAATACCTTTTCCCATCGAAAAAAAGGTCAAAAGACTATAAATCAAGCTAAAAAGGGGCCTTTTTTTCTCAAAGAAACATAATCTAGTTAAAAGGGCAGCTTGTGTCCAAAAAAAAGATCAAAAACCTAACATCTAAAACCTAAAATCTAGTCAAAAAGGCCCCTAGTGTCCAAAAATGATCAAAATTCATGCCAAAAGGGCCCCTAGTGTCTAACAAAGATTTTAAATCAAGCTAAAAATGGCCCCTTTTTTTTTCTCAAAGAAACATAATCTAGTTAAAAGGGCACCTTGTGTCCAAAAAAAAGATCAAAAACCTAACATCTAAAACCTAAAATCTAGTTAAAAAGGCCCCTGGTGTCCAAAAATTATCAAAATTCAAGCCAAAAGGGCACCTAGTGTCTAACAAAGATGATAAATCAAGCTAAAAAGGGCCCCATTTTTTTCTCAAAGGAACATAATCTAGTTAAAAGGGCACCTTGTGTCCAAAAATGATCAAAAACCTAACTAAAAAGGGCCCTATTTGTCGGAAAGGAATATCATCTAGTTAAAAAGGCCCCTAGTGTCCAAAAATGATCAAAATTCAAGCCAAAAGGGCACCTAGTGTCTAACAAAGATGATAAATCAAGCTAAAAAGGGCCCCATTTTTTTCTCAAAGGAACATAATCTAGTTAAAAGGGCACCTTGTGTCCAAAAATGATCAAAAACCTAACTAAAAAGGGCCCTATTTGTCGGAAAGGAATATCATCTAGTTAAAAAGGCCCCTAGTGTCCAAAAATGATCAAAATTCAAGCCAAAAGGGCACCTAGTGTCTAACAAAGATGATAAATCAAGCTAAAAAGGGCCCCATTTTTTTCTCAAAGGAACATAATCTAGTTAAAAGGGCACCTTGTGTCCAAAAATGATCAAAAACCTAACTAAAAAGGGCCCTATTTGTCGGAAAGGAATATCATCTAGTTAAAAAGGCCCCTAGTGTCCAAAAATGATCAAAATTCAAGCCAAAAGGGCACCTAGTGTCTAACAAAGATGATAAATCAAGCTAAAAAGGGCCCCATTTTTTTCTCAAAGGAACATAATCTAGTTAAAAGGGCACCTTGTGTCCAAAAATGATCAAAAACCTAACTAAAAAGGGCCCTATTTGTCGGAAAGGAATATCATCTAGTTAAAAAGGCCCCTAGTGTCCAAAAATGATCAAAATTCAAGCCAAAAGGGAACCTAGTGTCTATCAAAGATTATAAATCAAGCTTAAAAGGGCCTTTTATCGTCACAAAGAAAACTAATCTAGTTAAAATGGCCCCTTGTGTCTAAACAAGATCAAAAACCTAGCTTGAAAGGGACCCTAGTGTCTAAAAAAAAAGATCAAAAACCTTTCTTAAAAGGGCCCCTAGTGTCCAAAATGGATCAAAACTCAAGCTAAAAGGCCCTTTTCGTCACATAGAACCATAACCTAGTTAAAAGGGCCTTTAGTGTCTAAAAAAGATCAAAAACCTAGCTAAGAAAGGGCCTCTAGTGTCCAAAACGGATTAAAATTCAAGCTGAAAGGGCCCTTTTCGTCCCAAAAAAACCATAACCTAGTTAAAAGGGCTTCTGGTGTCTAAAAAAGATCAAAAACATATTATCTTAAAAGGGCCTTTAGTGTCCAAAAAGGATCAAAATTTAAACTAAAAGGGCTCCTTGTGTCTAAACAAGATCAAAAACCTAGCTTAAAAGGGACCCTAGTGTCTAAAAAAAGATCAAAAACCTAGCTAAGAAGGGCCTCTAGTGTCCAAAAAGGATCAAAATTCAAGCTAAAAAAGGCCCCTAGTGTCCAAAAAGGATCAAAATTGTGTCCAAAAAAGGGCTCCTTGTGTCTAAAAAAGATCGCAAATCTGGCTGAAAAGGGCCATGGTTGAAAGGGACTTTTTACTTCTTATGCTGCCTTTTGCATAGAACTTTACTTAGGCCTTGCAAGTTTTAGGTCAAAGTGGAGGGCAATACGATGAAATAAAAATAATCTCCAGAAAATTGTACAAACGAGAAATTTTATCTCTCATTTTTTTCTAATTTAGAAACGTCGAATGCATCCGGGCTACATTGATTAAATTCTATCTTTTCCGTCCATAGGAATGTCTGAAATTTAAAAAATATAATCATTCTCAAAATATGTAGTAGACTCATCATTTTACTTCGACAAGATTTCAGGATTGTGATGAATCGCCGAGCTATTTCCTCCGGTTTTTTCCCCTCCCATAATATTCTCTACCCTTTCGCTTTTCCCTGGTAAAGAGCACTAAAGCTTTTCGCCCTATAGGTCCCTCTGAAGGTCACCTCATTTATAATTACGGTGACCTTTTAAACTTTGATATTTCCCAAATGTCGGCCCAAGAGGACAAAAACTTCCCCATCCGTCCAATTTTCAAGTTTTTCGATCGCAAGTGACATTGGGAAGAAAGGGACAATATTTTTAAATGATGAACTTTTGCGGTATTCGTCTCACGAAATACGATCCTCATGAGAAATAAGGATAAAAAGCTAAAAAAAGGAGGTGAAGCAACAGTTCACGCCCCCTGAAGCCGCCCCCTAAGATAATTTATACTAATAGCCTTCCCATTATCTATTCGTGGCCATATTTTGAAATGTCTATAAATGCGGAAAAGAAGACGTTGAGGTTCGCCCCTTTTGTCGAGGGGCCTAGACAATCAATGTGGCCCCCTCTCTCCTTTTTTGCCCAACCCTTCACTTAAATGCCGAGATAGTGCTTTGCCGCCCCCGGAGGCCGCACCTCCCCCGGCCTTTTTATGGATTTCCTTCAAGACTGCAATCCCATTTGGGACATCCACTTGTCCCCGACGATGACTCAGCCCCGCGAGGGCGCTTCTCTCGCCCCATTACAACGCAAACATTTTTACGACTCCGACGCTAATTTGGTTCATTTTGAAGCGATTCTCCAGCCACCCCCTCCACTCTTTTACCACTCAAGAATCCCTTTTGCCCCGCAGGGACCTTTTATATTCTTCTTAACTTGATCCCAGTGGGTCCCTATCGCCACTCTTTTAATAATCAACATTTTGGTCAATGTTCTCACAATTTAACAGGCTGGTTTTTCGATTAGAAGATATTCTTGAGGGAGATTCTGGACCTTTTAGACATTCTAGAAAGCTTTTGGACCTTTTTTAGAGAAGTGAAAACCCTTTTTAGGCGAATAAGCCTAACTGGAGGTGAGAATGGGATATTCATAGGTACATATGAGTATGAATTTTTTAGGAATTTATTTTAACTTTCTCAAATAGAAGTTATTGTATTACCGTCGGATTCGGGTTTTTGGGGAAGGGTCTTCCAGACCCCCTAGGGTCAAACTGACTTTTGATCTTTGCCGGACATGACTTTGTCTGTGGCATGACGGCCGTCCGTCGCCTTTTTTCTCGGAACACTTCACGGCCACAATTTTCATCCGATTTTCACGAAATTTTCACACAATCTTCCTTTCGTGGTTATCTTGAAAGTGACGAGAGCGATTTTTGAAATTCGACAAAATGGCGGAGATATGTCTGTCTAAAGTTTGCAAAAATGTGCTACGGGCTTTCTACCGGTCCGATCTTCACCAAATTTTAACCAAATAATCTTCACGTGATCCCGATTAAATTTCATTAACTAATTAGGTAATTAATTATGTAATTAGGTAATTATGACTAATTAACTTAATTTTCCCATTTTCATAAAATTATCACCAAATTCAAGTTATGATTGAAAAAAAAAAAATTTTTTTTTAAATTAATTAATTAATTAATTAACTAATTAGGTAATTATATTGAGTTTGAGTGAAATTATTCCCATTTTCATAAAATTATCACCAAATTCAAGTATGATTGATTTTTTTTTCAAAAATTAATTAATTAATTAACTAATTAGGTAATTATATTGAGTTTGAGTGAAATTAGTCCCATTTTCATAAATTTATCACCAAATTCAAGTTATGATTAAAATTTTTTTTTTTCAAAAATTAATTAACTAATTAGGTAATTGTATTGAGTTTGAGTGAAATTATTCCCATTTTCATGAAATTATCACCAAATTCAAGTTATGATTGAAAAAAAAATTTTTTTTTCAAAATTTATTACCGAATAATTAATTAACTAATTAGGTAATTATATTGAGTTTGAGTGAAATTTATTCCCATTTTCATAAAATTCAAGTTATGATTGAAAAAAAATCAAAATTAATAATTAATTAATTAATTAATTAGTTATTATATTGAGTTTGAGTGAATTATTCCCATTTTCATAAAATTATCACCAAATTCAGTTATGATTGAAAAAAAAATTCTCAAAAATTAATTAATTAACTAGGTAATTAGGTAATTTAATGTGTATGAGTGAAATTAGTCCCATTTCAGAAATTATCACCAAATTTAAGTTATGTTAGAAAAAAAAAAGGATTCATTTCCCCCGAAATTTATGGATCCCCCGAAATCTGTAGACCTTTGAGAAAGTTCGTGTCTCTGGGCAAGCTCCAGGACCAATACTTTATTTACTAATTTTCCTGCCAATTTAAAAAAAATTCGCGATTATCAACACACAAAAACGAAATATCTGCAAAAAAATTTTGGCCCAACTCTGGGTGAGAGGTCAGGGGGAGTTGTGTTATGTGGGGAAGGTGGGGGGAGTTTTTGTAGAGGTAGGGGTGGTGGCGGTGATAGGAGGTTGTGGGAATATATGATTCTGACTTTATTTAGGGTGAGAAACACGGAAGTCGTTTTTGAAAAGACTTATTTATGTGTCGGGAATTTAGATTATCCAATGCTTTTTGACCCTTAACAGGGACGTTTCTAATTTACTGACCAGAGAAAAAACGTACTACCGGACAAACTACTGATGCGACCGGGCTAAAATTGTGGCAGGGATGCATATTTTGATTGGTAGCATCGATCCTTTAAGGAAATTTTCAAATCGGACTACCGGGGGCGAGAGATTCGACATATGATCACCACGGGCGGCATAAAAAACGTATGTACTAATACCGGACCAACTTTTGAACTAATATGATGCGGACCAACTAATGATGCGACCAAGCAGAAATTTGGCAGGAAGCTTATTTTAGTTGGTAGCACCGATCCTTGTAGGAAATTTTCAAATCGGACTACCTCCG
>JAGWEN010000236.1:117264-152444 GCA_018703685.1 Orius laevigatus
CCTTTCACCTCGATTTTTTGGAGGTTAGGGCTCTTTTGACTAACTTTTTGTGCCTTTACGGCTTAAAAAGGCCCTTTTTTTCACCTCGATTTTTGGAGATTAGGGCTTCTTTTTTTGGCTAGGTTTTTGTCCTTTACGGGCTGAATAAGCCCTTTTAGGTTAGATTCTTTCAGAAAATCTACCTATTGCAATGGGGGCAGTAGTCTCAGATTCAAAAATTTTTGTGATAGGTTTTATTTCAGACCCCCTGGACCCCCAAACCACCCTCACTCAAAAGTTTATATATATATATATGTATGTATATATGTATATATGTATATATGTATATATTCGCACGATAACTTGAGTAATTTTTACTTGACGACCATGAAATTCGGTATTTAGGGCTTTTAAAACTAATAGAATTTATGAGTTCGTTAACGGCTGAAATCGGACCAGCGGTTTTGGTACTTTACTTAGGGCCTAAACCTGCGAATCTCGCAAACCGTTCATCCAATCGCTTTCAAACTTAAAAGTGATGTTATGGGGATGGCTAAGAAAGATTTAAAGTTGGTTTGGATCAGCTGGGCGCAATAGATTTGAACTAGGTAAAAAAAGAAATTTTTGAATTTTTACCGGGAAACAGATGAGTCTTCGAATTATAGAAAGTTCTAGATCTAAACATCTGAAAGAAATCTACCTCTTTAGTCCTGCTGCCGCGGGACTCCATTTTTTAGCTTGAATTTTATCCTTTTTGGGACACTAGGGGGGGGCCCTTTTTTCATCGATTTTTTGGACACTAGGGACCCTCCTCGATTGTTTGAAGATAGGCGCTTTTGACTAAGATTTTGTTCCTTACGGTAAAAAAGGCATTTTCACCTCGATTTGTCGATTTGTACGTCTATGACTAAAAAGGGCCCTTTATTAGCTTGATGTTAATCTTTTTTGTAACACTGAGTGCCCTTTTAACCACGACTTTTGGACATCAGGGGTACTTTTGACTAGATTTCCGTTCTTAAACGACAAAAAGGGCCCTTTTAGTTTGGTTTTTAGTCTTTTTTTGGACATTTTGGGCCGGTAAATTTTACCTATCCGACCCTGAAGAGTTCTGCAGAAAACCAACAAGGTGTATTCATCGCGAAAAAGGAAGTTATTGAAGTTTAAAGTTGAAACATTTGGCTTCCTCATTTTTGTCGATTCTGGCAAATCTTCACTAAAAAGTTCAAATCTGTATTTTCTCAACTAATGGATGCTTCCAAAAGTTATCTTAAAAAACGTTATCTGCTTTTTGAAGTCGTTAAAAAACGAGTTGTTGATAAAACGTCGCCGAGACATATTTTTGTGTTTTGAGCGCTAGGAGCTTGCGACCGTCATCTCTCTTTCATCTTAAGGATTTTTTACACGATGATTTTTCCGTCTCCCCCGTTCTCCTCTGTTATTGTCGAGAGCCCTTGAATCCTACGCGGAAGGAGGTTGGGGTAGAGAAAGGATAAAAGAAGAAGAGTAGGGCCCATCTATGTCTTAAAATCCACCCATCCATCCCACTTGAAACATAAAAAAAAGCCGCTATTAAAAATTGCCCTCTTTTGAAATTGAAGTTTTGGTTTTTGGATTAAATGTTCAATGAGGGAAAAATTTTACTATTCAGAGACCTAAATAGACTGGGGAGTTGTTTGGATTCGACATAAACAATGAGTTTAGCCTCCCACTAGTAAACCGAGATTTGTTCCAAATAAACTCGCCCCCCTTGGCTTCTCACCCCTTTTCTCTCCCTTATAAAACATTTCCGAGACCCTTAAATCTTCCAGACAATATTTTACGATGAATAACTCATCCGGAATATTTTTTGGACCGTTTGTTCGGTGTCGAAAATTGGAAGGTACACTCTAATCAGTCGACTTAGCTGTTTGGACAAAAGTTACTGAGTGTTTGTGACAGAAAGGCAATCTGTCAGTCTCTACGGTTTGAATGTTTGGCCGGATGATTAACTATCTTGTCCCTTTCGGACCTTCATTAGCCCTCCCCTCCTACGTTTTTTATCTTTTGTTAAAATATGAGCCTAACGAAGATTAACTTCGTTTTCTGACTCAATTCGATCAAAAGGTGAATGAATGATATGGAAACCTTTAAAACCGGAAAGAAGTACTATTATCGCATGAAAGGTTTCACAACACCATACAAGGTTTCAATGTTCATCCGAAAAGTACTCGTTCTTATCCCTTTGTAATCCAGAAGAGCCAAAACACTCAAACTTATTCATCCACGAATAAAAGTCAAAGAATGGAACATTTGAAGTCCTCCCTCGTGAATAAGGTTCAAATCCTGCCCAAAAAATACCTTTTCCCATCGAAAAAAAGGTCAAAAGACTATAAATCAAGCTAAAAAGGGCCCTTTTTCTCAAAGAAACACAATCTAGTTAAAAGGGCACCTTGTGTCCAAAAAAGATCAAAAACCTAACATCTAAAACCTAAAATCTAGTTAAAAAGGCCCCTAGTGTCCAAAAATGATGAAAATTCAAGCCAAAAGGGCACCTAGTGTCTAACAAAGATTATAAATCAAGCTAAAAAGGGTCTTTTATCGTCACAAAGAAAACTAATCTAGTTAAAAGGGTCCTTTGTGTCCAAAAATGATCAAAAACCTACTAAAAGGGCCCTATGTGTCAGAAAGGAATATCATCTAGTTAAAAGGCCTCCCTAGTGTCCAAAAATGATCAAAATTCAAGCCAAAAAGGGCACCTAGTGTCTAACAAAGATTATAAATCAAGCTAAAAAGGGCCCACTATCGTCACAAAGAAAACTAATCTAGTTAACATGGCCCCTTGTGTCTAAACAAGATCAAAAACCTAGCTTAAAAGGGGCCCTAGTGTCTAAAAAAATATCAAAAACCTAGCTAAAAAGGGCCCCTAGTGTCCAAAATGGATCAAAACTCAAGCTAAAAGGGCCCTTTTCGTCACAAAGAACCATAACCTAGTTAAAAGGGCTCCTTGTGTCTAAAAAAGATCAAAAACCTAGCTTAAAAGGGCCTTTAGTGTCGAAAAAGGATCAAAATTCAAGCTAAAAGGGCCCTTTTCGTCCCAAAAAAACCATAACCTAGTTAAAAGGGCTTCTGGTGTCTAAAAAAGATCAAAAACATATTATCTTAAAAGGGCCCCTAGTGTCCAAAAAGGATCAAAATTCAAGCTAAAAGGGCTCCTTGTGTCTAAAAAAGATCAAAACCTAGCTTAAAAGGGCCCCTAGTGTCTAAAAAAGATCAAAAACCTAGCTAAAAAGGGCCTCTAGTGTCCAAAAAGGATCAAAATTCAAGCTAAAAAAGGCCCCTAGTGTCCAAAAAGGATCAAAATTCAAGCTAAAAGGGCTCCTTGTGTCTAAAAAAGATCAAAAATCTGGCTGAAAAGGGCCCCTATGGTTGAAAGGGACTTTTTACTCCTTAAACTGCCTTTTGCATAGAACTTGACTTAGGCCTTGCAAGTTTTAGATCAAAGTGGAGGGCAATACGATGAAATAAAAATAATCTCCAGAAAATTGTACAAACGAGAAATTTTATCTCTCATTTTTTTCTAATTTAGAAACGTCGAATGCATCCGGGCTACATTGATTAAATTCTATCTTTTCCGTCCATAGGAATGTCTGAAATTTAAAAAATATAATCATTCTCAAAATATGTAGTAGACTCATCATTTTACTTCGACAATTTTTCAAGATTTCAGGATTGTGATGAATCGCCGAGCTATTTCCTCCGGTTTTTTCCCCTCCCATAATATTCTCTACCCTTTCGCTTTTCCCTGGTAAAGAGCACTAAAGCTTTTCGCCCTATAGGTCCCTCTGAAGGTCACCTCATTTATAATTACGGTGACCTTTTAAACTTTGATATTTCCCAAATGTCGGCCCAAGAGGACAAAAACTTCCCCATCCGTCCAATTTTCAAGTTTTTCGATCGCAAGTGAGATTGGGAAGAAAGGGACAATATTTTTAAATGATGAACTTTTGCGGTATTCGTCTCACGAAATACGATCCTCATGAGAAATAAGGATAAAAAGCTAAAAAAGGAGGTGAAGCAACAGTTCACGCCCCCTGAAGCCGCCCCCTAAGATAATTTATACTAATAGCCTTCCCATTATCTATTCGTGGCCATATTTTGAAATGTCTATAAATGCGGAAAAGAAGACGTTGAGGTTCGCCCCTTTTGTCGAGGGGCCTAGACAATCAATGTGGCCCCCCTCTCTCCTTTTTTGCCCAACCCTTCACTTAAATGCCGAGATAGTGCTTTGCCGCCCCCGGAGGCCGCACCTCCCCCGGCCTTTTTATGGATTTCCTTCAAGACTGCAATCCCATTTGGGACATCCACTTGTCCCCGACGATGACTCAGCCCCGCGAGGGCGCTTCTCTCGCCCCATTACAACGCAAACATTTTTACGACTCCGACGCTAATTTGGTTCATTTTGAAGCGATTCTCCAACCACCCCCTCCACTCTTTTACCACTCAAGAATCCCTTTTGCCCCGCAGGGACCTTTTATATTCTTCTTAACTTGATCCCAGTGGGTCCCTATCGCCACTCTTTTAATAATCAACATTTTGGTCAATGTTCTCACAATTTAACAGGCTGGTTTTTCGATTAGAAGATATTCTTGAGGGAGATTCTGGACCTTTTAGACATTCTAGAAAGCTTTTGGACCTTTTTTAGAGAAGTGAAAACCCTCTTTAGGCGAATAAGCCTAAGGGGAGGTGAGAATGGGATATTCATAGGTACATATGAGTATGAATTTTTTACGAATTTATTTTTATTTACTAATTTTCCTGCCAATTTAAAAAAATTCGCGATTATCAACACACAAAAACGAAATATCTGCAAAAAAATTTTGCCCAACTCTGGGTGAGAGGTCAGGGGGAGTTGTGTTATGTGGGGAAGGTGGGGGGAGTTTTTGAGAGGTAGGGGTGGTGGCGGTGATAGGAGGTTGTGGGAAATATGATTTCTGACTTTATTTAGGGTGAGAAACACGGAAGTCGTTTTTGAAAAGACTTATTTATGTGTCGGGAATTTAAAAAAAAAAGATTATCCAATGCTTTTTGACCCTTAACAGGGACGTTTCTAATTTACTGACCAGAGAAAAAACGTACTACCGGACAAACTACTGATGCGACCGGGCTAAAATTTGGCAGTGATGCATATTTTGATTGGTAGCATCGATCCTTTAAGGAAATTTTCAAATCGGACTACCGGGGGCGGAGATGTCGACATATGATCACCACCGGGGGCATAAAAAACGTATGTACTACCGTACCAACTTTTTTTGAACTAATGATGCGACCAACTAATGATGCGACCAAGCAGAAATTTGGCAGGGAAGCTTATTTTAGTTGGTAGCACCGATCCTTGTAGGAAATTTTCAAATCGGACTACCTCCGACTATCTCTGCCCCCGGTAGTCCGATTTGAAAATTTCCTTCAAGGATCGATGCTACCTATCAAAATATGCATCGCTGTCAAATTTCTGGCCGGTCGCATCAGTAGTTTGTCCGGCAGTACGTTTTTTCTCTGGTCAGTAAATTAGGTAGACCCCCTTAACAGTACGAAAAATAACAATTTTCTGAGTTTATGAGGGTAAAAAACTACTCAAATAACCCAAAATCCCGCAAGATTTAGAGTGATTGAACTCATAAAAGTTAAGAAGCGCCTAAAAAAGAGGTTTTCAAAAATCGATCAAATTAGAAAATCGATCCCTGTTCTTGAGCTATCTGGATTTGAAGTTACTAAGTTAGGACGCTTTTGGAAAAGAATCTTTAGTAATTCGCTCATTTTGAAGACCTTCAGTAGTAAGGAGTGTCAAAACTTGAAGATAAGAGAATTTCTGCTTGGGATCGTAAAAATCGACACAACTTCACTCTATTGGTAAGACCTTAAATCTATGACGACTCTATCGGTGCTGCTCTCAATGAGAGCGTTTCAAAGCTAACTGAGCGGGAAAAAGAACGAGATGTCAACGTTTCCTATTTAGGGCGTTCGTGTTAAGTTCTCCATAAAAATTTTAAATACACGCTAATTCATCAAATCGATTATTTACCTCCAGGTAAGGTTTTTGTAAGGCCATTTCTCGCCTTGAACTGTGTATCTTTTCTTCCTGCGATTTCCATCAACGGGGATGTCTTTGACTCCGCATCTCGGCTGAGCCATCAAAGATTTCGTCGCGTCGTCCATCTCTCCTGTTTCAGCCAAGTTTCCGAACCTCTGAAAAATCAACAATGAGAGTCAATATTGGAATTTATAATTATGAGCATGTCTTTTTTTTTACCTGAAATTGTCGAATTGCGTCTTTCAACTGATCGTCTGTTCTGAGGTACCCAGTTTCTAAGTCTGATTCCGGAAGGTAGCCAAACTGGGTTAAATACGACATCTGAAAATTAAATTTTTAGAAATTACTTCATGAGGATGACTGTATGGGTTAGGTCAAGTTTGTAGACCTGTGTACAAGACTGTTTATTGAAAAAATCCGTAAATTTTGCCAGGGGCGGACTGGGACCTTAGGGCGTGGGTGGGTTTTCAGTTAAGGGGGCGCCCGGATGGGGGGGGGGGCAAAAAATATTAACAGAAAATTGGCTTTTAGAAAAATATATTAGGGAAAAACAGAGGTTCCCAAACTTTTTCACAGTGCGCCTCCCTTTTAAACAAATTATAACCTTTGCCCCCCTCGCCCCCTAAAGTTTTCAATGTTAACTTTGAGGTTTTTGGATGAAATTTGGGTTTTAAAATGTTGATTTTGAGGTTTTTGACAAAAGAAATTGCACTTAAAACGTTGATTTTGAGATTTTTTGACAAAAATATTTGCTCTTATAATCATGATTTTGAGGTTTTTGACAAAAAATTGTCAATTTAAAGGTGATTTTGAGGTTTTTTGACGAAAATTAGGCATCACAAATGTTAATTTCGAGGTTTTTTGACGAAATTTTGGCTTTATAAATGTAAGTTGAATATGAGGTTTTCGGACGAACATTAGGCATCATAAATGTTGATTTCGAGGTTTTTTGACCAAAATTAGGCCTTTTAGATGTTGATTTTGAGGTTTTTGGACGAAAACTAGGCTTCATAAATGTTGATTTCGAGGTTGTTTGACCAAAATTAGGCTTTAAAAATGTTGATTTTGAGGTTTTTGGACGAAAATTAGGCATCTCACTGCTTTTCGAGGTTTTTGCTCACAAATTAGCTTTTTAGATGTTTGATTTGCCAGTCCGCCCCTGCATTTTGCTGAGTTTCAGTAATTTGAAACGGAAAAAAACTGTAGCTTTCATCCAGTTTTCAGTGATTTGGCCAAAAAACCGCCGCTTTCCCCATTTCCTACTGCTTTTGGACGGAAAAAAGGTCCATTTTGCTTAATTTTTGGTGACAAAAAACAGTCGATTTAGCGAATTTTTTTGAGTTGATCCTAAAACTCGGGACATTTGACGAAAAGCCGGGACAGTGGCGGGACACCGTGGTAACCAATTCAAGAAATCTTAAGTGTTTCGAATTAATTTAATGTGGGTTTTATCTTGATTTTTACTATGTCCTTAATGATTCCACTATCAAGGATTATCTAATCATTCTGACGATAGAAGGCGCCAACGAAGGGTATAACTGTTTCCGTTATTCCTTCCTCCGTTTCCTTTAAATTCTATTTAAAACCCACGTTTCCGAGAGCGGAATTTGTGAACTTTAGGGCCTTCAAAGGGCCCTTTTGATTTCGACTTTTATATAATTAACACATGTTGTTTTATAATTGGGAGCACTTATCTAAAAAATGTTCCCAAGTCCAGCGCCCCACTTGAGATCTACTACCCTTGAGTGGTTTTTTATGTTTTTCTGACCCTAACTTATGTGGAAAAAATAAAAGGGGGAGCATGTTTACACACAATGGACCATTTGGAATAAATGGTTTGGGCGAAAGAAGGATTTGACTGAAAAATCTCCCGTTGCCTAGGAGTGATCTACGATTTGGGCCGGATGATCGAGAAATGTGTAGAATTTTATCTTGTGAGACGGGAGGACGAAAATGAAGGGGAAAGGGTTGCATTTCTTCCGGTGGATGTTGATTACGAACTGTTCCGTTTGCCTTGCCTTGACCGATAGCCCATCCATGGGCCAACGGACTCAAACAATACCTTATCCACAGAATAAAGTCTTCCATTCTATTTTACGCCATCATAAAATATCCAAGTTTATAAAATAAAAATTGACTAGTCAAGAAATCAGCAGATAAAAATAAAAAAGAGTCAACTTTGAACATCTATATCTCCTGAACGGCTGAACCGATTTTGACTTTTGGAAACTTATTTCGAGCAAAATTTAATAATCTTTCATTTTGTACTAAGTGTTCAAGTCTCTAGAACGAATAGTTTTTGAGCTAGAGGTCGAACACTGAAAAAAGTGGTTTTTCGAAGCACAGCAGGGGGGATGACACAAACTTCAATTTAGATTTAACTAATGTTCTCTAACTTGAGAGATCATTGAGACATAATGAGCCCATCCCTTTCATTAGGCCATCAGACAGTAATGACTTCTTATATCGACAGACGAAGCTTGTCCAATGAACCCAATATCAAGCCACCTCAAAATATCAGTCATACCATTGGGATCCGCTGTGAGCTGGATTGGATCAAGAACTTTTTGGCGGATAGTGGGCAGCAAGTTTCCTTATTTTGGGGACGCAACACCAGGGCTCCTTTGGCATAGCTTAGATATTAGCTGCCCTAAATCTGCTTATAATTTCTCTTAATTTTGTTTACTCGGGCCAACGGTCTTGCCTTTTGTTTTCATGAAGGGGTCCTTTTATTCAATGTCAACCGCAACCGAAGTTCGTAAAGACCCTTTTTTTTTATTGACCGTCGGCAAACACGGCCTTCAAGTGGTTTAATTCATGAGGGCCGCCATTCTCACGCCAAATGCTCTTAAAACAGAAGACTTTTTTAAACTGTTGTTACACGACGAAACCCTTTAAATGTGTGCACATCTATTATGTAAGGGGGATGTCTATTTCAGTATATT
The DNA here is from genome assembly GCA_018703685.1 of Orius laevigatus. NCBI lineage: Eukaryota > Metazoa > Arthropoda > Insecta > Hemiptera > Anthocoridae > Orius > Orius laevigatus. The sequence continues at coordinate 126,256 of JAGWEN010000236.1, forward strand.
CCCCCCCCCTAATATTTACTCTCTTTATTTTAAAAGCTAATAAAACCTTTTTGCCAGACAGTACTGGCGATTCAAGTCGATTTTGACGGTCAAAGAGTATTCTCGGCCACGTGCTAGTAAAAGCGATTTGGTATATCAGATAAAATTTCGAGGATTTCGTCCAAAGTCAAGGATTCGAGAACCATCTGTTCATAATTCGCGTGAGAAAATATTCCATGCTGAAATTTCGTGGTGACATCTTCGGCTGCTAGCATTCGGGGAACCTTGAAGTCATGTATAATGTGGATCGATGGGCCCAAAACGTTTCTCAACGTCTTTCCTACCCTCCGGAGACTGCCGAGACATTTCAAATTACATCCCTGACAGTCCCCCTCGATCTATTTCTGACATTATCCACACCCCTTTCTTCTCTTTTTAGGCTAAAGAATAGATCTTTTTTCGCGAGCTCTAATCGAGGATTTAAAGGTGACAAGACTTCTTCTATTTCCGAAAACCGTTGAGATAAGTCCTGCATCAAAAGGAATGATTTCGAATTCTTTGTAGTCACCGCGACGCGCCCTGAGTGCCTCAATTGAGTCAAATGTCTCAATTCGTGCGTAATTTAAACTGAGGTCGAACGTATTCTATTATTATAAAATTAAAGGTCAAACCTTTTTATCATATTTTCCTTTCCAAAAAATTGCAGTGGACAATACATAGGATGGTACCTATTTGGCTTTCAATAGGAAAAGTGGAGATGGAGGAGGAACCCCTATAAGTCGAACTTTCCAGAACTGTCTGGTCGAACATTAATTATTGTTTGTGGAGAGGTCTGTAGATCCCCAAATTCTTATTGCACGACTCCAAGGGACGGTTGGATATCCCATTTTTCGGCCATGCATTACTAATTTTTTTAGGGATATATTTATTTTTTTTTTTTGTGGAAGTCAATAGTGGATTTAATATACTCTGTTTACGAACACACGACCACTATTTAGAGGCGATCAATACCAAAGTCTGCCAAGAGCACCAGAAAGTCTCCAACTTTCTTGCCATTCTCCCCCTAAAAGGATTTTTTTTCTCCATTCACGATTTCCTGTATCGTTTATTTATTTCATGGAACAAAATGTGATTTTGCATCTAATTTAATTAAAAAACTTCGTTTACGTGGTCATAAAACTTTTTTTGACATTGGATCAGTCCCAAGGGGATTAACCACGTGTATAGCCCTCGTTGTTTATCTAGCCCTATTTCGAACGCCTGACTCGGGGCCGTTAATTCTCCTCCGGAGAAGATTCACCGCCTCATAAAACATCGTTTATCATTTTAGGAATATTTTCGAAAAGGAAATTCCGTGCGACTTTCGAGGTTCCTCCTTTTCCGAACGCCAAATTTAAATGGCACTGATTCATCCAATCGTGTGAAATGAATGAAAATTGATCAAACAATAGGCTTGAGTGACACTTGAATATTCTAACGACGGGAAACGGGAAAGAATGGGATAGAAAGGAAAAAAAAGAAAGAAAGATCCTTTGAAAAATCGGAAATTGAATTAAATAATGGAAATAAATTGGTTTTTTTTTTTATACATAAAAAAAGGTAGGACTTTAGTTTGAGATTTTGAGTGATTTCACGGTTACGCCTGTTCCATAAACGATTATTTCAAAATGAGAAAGGAATTATTCATGTCAAGTGTCAGATTGTGAGGACGCCCTAAAACCCTCAAGCACCGAAGGGTTTAACTTTGACAAGGCGAACACTCCTGTGAATAATCCATCCCTGCAAGAGGTGTCGGTGCAGTAATCAGACAGCTATAATCTTCTGCAGATTCTTACTGACATTTTTGACCTAAAAAGGAACCAGAATTGACAAAATCGGGAACCCTACGTCTTTCGTAGTTTGAATGTCCATTCCGATCTTCAAAATCTAGCTAGTGAAGGTCCTAATCAGGGATGCCTGCAGGGGCGGACTGGCCCGGGAGGGTGGACAGAACCCACCCGCGCCCCCCGTGAATACGTAGAGGCGGCGCGGCGCCCCCCCGGGTCAGTTTTGGTGTGGGAAAGCTCAAGATTTTTTTTGTGTGCAAATATCCCCAAAAATTCGTCAAAAACCTCAAAATCAACATTTTTAAAGCCTAATTTTGGTCAAAAAACCTTGAAATCAACAGTTGTGAAGCCTAATTTTCGTCCAAAAACCTCAAAATCAACATTTTTAAAGCTTAATTTGGTCAAAAAACCTCAAACTCAACATTTATGAAGTCTAATTTTCGTACAAAAACCTCAAAATCAACATTTAAAAAGCCAAATTTTGGTCAAAAAACCTCGAAATCAACATTTAAGATGCCTAATTTTCGTCCAAAAACCTCAAAATCAACATTTTAAAAGCTAAATTTTCGTCAAAAAACAAAAACAAAAAAAACCCCAAAATCAACATTTATAATTGCCTAATTTTCATCAAAAACCTCAAAATCAACTTTAAATTGACAATTTTTCGTCAAAATCTCCAAATCATGGTTGTAAGACCAATTTTTGTCAAAAAATCTCAAAATGAACGTTTAAAGTGCAATTTTTTTCGTCCAAAAACCTCGAAATCAACACTTTTAAAGCCTAATTTTGGTCAAAAAACCTCGAAATCAACATTTATGATGCCTAATTTTCGTCCAAAAACCTCATATTCAACTCACATTTATAAAGCCAAATTTTCGACAAAAAACCTCGAAATCAACTTTAAATTGACAATTTTTTGTCAAAAACCTCAAAATCATGATTATAAGAGGAAATATTTTTGTCAAAAAATCTCAAAATCAACGTTTTAAGTGAAATTTCTTTTGTCAAAAACCGTTAAAATCAACATTTTAAACCCCAAATTTCATCCAAAAACCTCAAAGTTAACATTCAAAACATTGGCAAAGGATTTAATTTGTTTAAAAGGGGGGCGCACTGTGAAAAAGTTTGGGAACCTCTGTTTTTGCTGAATATTTTTTTTCTAAAAGCCAATTTTCAGTTAAAATTTTTTGCCCCCCCCCCAATCATCCGGGCGCCCCCTTAACTGAAAACCCACCCACACCCTAAGGTCCCAGTCCGCCCCTGGTTGCCTGATTGGGCGATGAATCGCGAATTGGGGAAAATCTCCCCCACAAGGGTCAAAATGTACCTAATGAAGGGCCCAAAGGGTTGCCTGATTGGAAATAAATCGCATATCGGGAAAATTTCCTCATTTGGCAACACAATCTGAATTTAAGTCGACAGCCCAACCCAACACCTTCCAAATGTCACCTTCTGCCCTCGCCCTACAATCCCACCTCGTAAACTTTAACGAAAACGCAACGACCCCAAGCCATTTAAAGATTAATTGAGCTTATCCAAACCAATAAAGTTTATTAATTAAAAAACGTCTCCATCATTACTGGCTTGCATTTGGAAACTCGCGTGCGTCCCCCAGGATAACGAAAATGAAACGAGTCACGGAATCTTTATCAGCCCTTTGTTGGGGCCACAATCGAATTTGAAACAAGGAAAGTGTGAATAACATCGAATTAAACGTTTATCACTTTTGCTTTGGGCGGAACGCTCCCGCGCTCCTAGATATTTAAAAATATGTAGGTGTGTTCTTCCTCGGATCAAAAAATGTAAATTTAATCGATATTAATGAACTGGAACAACGCCCCTTTTAAAAGGCGTATAGATTACTTAATTAATTATTTATTGTATTTTTATTCCGATATATCTAATTACGAAGTGCGTAATGTTGACGTTTACAAGATCTCTTTCCGATAAAGAAACCTTGGTAAATAGAATTGGGCACGTGTAATGTGCGGAGGATCTTTTAGGCGGGACTATTTCGAGAGTAGGAAGTCGATGAATAAATTAGATTCTAATGGTCAAATCCCACCTTTTCATTGTGTTTACGGCCCGAGTTGCTCGTCTATAACCTAGATAGGGGCCAAAAATGTGACAGAATGCTTGGATATTTTGTAGGTGGATGAGTTGAGCAATAAAGAGTGAAAGGAAATGGTCAAGATAGGTTCCTAAAATACGAAAATCGAGGAGGGGTTTCGATAATAGATCAAAGTGAGCCAAACTTTTTTAAAAGAGGGAAGCCCTATTAGTGACGCCGATTTCGAGATATTGGCAGGGGAAAAAAATTGGGGAATCAGCCTCGCAATCCTCTTCGGTCAAGAGATGGAAATTTTAATTTCATCCAAAATGTGGGTTCTTCACTATTTAGAGGGTGAAAAACATGAATATGAAGACGGTTTTGGGTTTTAGAAATTTTTTTACCTAACCAAAGGGGCCTTTGGTTCGGTAGAATGCGCAGGCTGCAGCTTTTGGTTCCTTCTTCACTTTTTTGAAGCGAAAATTTTTCATTTTTTCATTTCATCCAAAATATGGGCTTGCACTATTTAAAGAGTGAAAAACACTAATATGAAGTCGGTTTTGGGTTTTAAAAACATTTTTTTCGACCTCTGCAAAGGGTCACCCCTTCTTTACTCAAACATTTCATCCAAAATATAGGTTTGCATCACATATTTGAAGGGTGAAAAACACGAATTTGAAGTCAATTTTGGATTTCAGAGACATTTTTTCGACGCAACAGTCTTCACTTTTTGACCCGAAAATTTTCACTTTTCGATTCCATCCCAAATATGGATTTTGACTGTTTTAAGGGTGAGAAACAAGAATATTTAGTCGGTTTTGGCAGAAAATTTTTCGACCTCACCAAAGGGGGACCTTTCCTCAATGTTTCGGCCCGAAAATTTCCTTTTTCCATTTTTTGATAACATCAAAAAATGTGGGTTTTGACTGTTTCAAGGGTGAAAAATACGAGTATAAAGTCGGTTTTTTGTTTCAGAAACATTTTTATTATTTTATAACAAAGGGGGGACCTTTCTCCACTTTTTTTACCCAATTTGATTTTCTGATTGCACCCAAAATCTCACCAAAGTGGGGACTCTTCTTCACTTTTTTGACCAGAAAATTTTCATTTTTTGATTCCATCCAAAATATAGGTTTGCACTATTTGAAGGGTGAAAAACGATGAATTCACTAGTTCGAATTATATTTTTCATGAAATTCTTAGATTTTTCTCTTCTGTAACCTTCAACTGTCCATTTCTAATCCATGAATCATTAGAGAAGGGAATCAGTCCGTATTTTTTTTAAAAAGACTCCAATGTTTTTATTCCCTACTTTAAGGATTCATCCAAAAATAAAAAGCGTAGACTGGAAATCAGCACGAAGAACATGTGTGGGTGACTCATTGGCACCCCTTATCCCTACCGCAACCGTGACCAAGTAAAAAAAAAAGGTTTCCCTCCCTTTAGATACAAAGAAGGCTAAAACAAGCCTTCCTCATATTTTCAGATGCAAGGCCTTCAAAGAGGAAATGCAACTTTGAAATGTCGTTTACAAATAAAGGAACGAGGTCGTAAAGACGTTAAAAACCATGATTTGCACGTGTTCGGAAGACTCGAAATTTCTCAACGTTTTTCAGAAAAGTCAATTTAAAGAGACGTTTCATTGACGGAAGTCATCTATTAATGTTACGCATGAACCGCTTTTCGGATTCGAGTCCCTTGACCTTCATCGGGGATACTTAATCGGACTAAATTCATAATTGAGTCGGAATAAACTCGAATTAAAAAGAACTTTATACAATTATCCACTTTTGGCTTCATTGAAAACGAACTGCAGGTCAACGCCTGATTCTCCGAGAGCTTAATCGATATAAAATGGCTTTTATTATCCTCAAAACCCGCATTTCAAACAAAAAAATAGATAAATAACGTTTTTGAGCAACGAAATTGATAAACTGTAAAAATTGTGTGTGTAAAAATTGATAGCCAAATTGAAAAAGCAGCTGAACACTTCTGTTGATGAACTCATATTTTGATGTCCATTCGACTAAAAAGGGTGCCCTCTCAAAATTTGAAGAATTTTCCAGAGGTCGAGATTGGCCTTTTCAACTTTTGTAAACTCATCTTCATAATAATGGCTTCGATTGTTCTTTACTGTCTTTTGTGTTCGTTTTGTTTAAGTTATTGTTATAAAGTTCATCCTTGACTTATTCAATGCGGAGATCTTTTATGCGGAGTGACATCTGCCCCGTCATAAAAAGAATCCTAGAGAAAGTCCTAGTTTGATTGGATACACAGGTGGTGGCAAGATTTCGGAATTTGAAATGTTACAACACCCAGGCGTCCTTAAGGTGAAATAACTGGGACAAACTTGCTGTGATCTCCGGTGAGGTCATCTAATTAATTTCTAAATCCTAATGATGCATCCGCTGATTTCCGGCATTCCGGATGAGTAATGGGAAAGCAGGAAAGCGGGAAACCTTGGGGAGAGAGGAACATAGCCAGACATAAACAATGCCCAAACGAAAGGGGGGAAGAGTACGTTTTTATCTAACGAACTCAGAACACGTCGGAGGTTCCTTCCTTTAAAAAAATCCATTCACCAGATTATCGGGCAACTATCCAAATTGGACAATGAACTGTCAATATTTCTCCTGCAGCAGATACCTGGATGCCATCACAAATAAGGAAAGACGTGTTCAAAAAAGGGTCAGACGACTTCGCAACAAAAAATTCCAACAGTTGGCATCTCTGGTAAGTCCATTGGCGACCAAGGATTCAATAATTCCATAAAAGGTGAAAAGTTAACCAAGGTTAATTTTATAATGAGAGGAATGGTTCAAGTTAGAAAAGCTGGACGAAATTCGAGGATTAAAAGGGAATCCCATGATGACTCCGCTATTCGCTGGTTATTCGTAGATCTCAAACTACAAATAGAGATCCACATTTAGGGCCACAGTCCCACAAAGATAAACTCCCAGGTCTATAACAAATAGAACGATTTACCTGAAGGAGAACTGTGGATATCAATTATGATAATTTGAATCCAAAGTTCAGCAACCACGAAAACCTCTCACTTGTAGATTTCAACAAATCTACAGGTTCTGACATGTCTCCACAAAGTAGAAACAATAATTTTTGTAATTTAAAAAAATCTTCTGCAACCGGAAAGGCCTGAGTAGTGTTCATTGTGCTCTTGAGATATGATCGTTCGGGTTATCGCTCTTGGTCGATCTTTAGAGAGGTGACTAAATAAATATGGAAGGTTTTTATATAAGGGAAGACTTATAATTAAGAAAAAACTTACGACGTCGTCCGTAAAGGGTGGCTCCCTCCGGATTCTGTTTCGCCGGACTGGAAAGCCCGCTCCGGTGCAAAAATAGAGAATCGAAAGCAAAGCACAGCACTTGGTCCTCGCGAGAAAATTCATGGTCGGTGAGAAGAAATGTCACATGGTCGCGGGTCCTGAACCCTTGACCAGGCGACGGTCGGAGTGGAAACTGAAACCGCAACTCGGAACTCCGAAGGGCCCGAGTCGGACTGATCGGGAACGCTTTTTGTTTTGAGCCGCTGCTGCCATGGTTACTTCCCCTTCTTTCTTCGTCTCCCAGACTCCGTCCGTACGTCTGGGGGGGCCACGGGCCCCAGAGACCTTGGTGCAACTCGTTACGCGATACTCATTCATAAGTTTCATAACACACGGATTAATGACCTTTTGTCAAAATGCTAAAAAAATGTCTTATCTCCCATTTACCAAAAGCTAGGAAGGTTATTGCTTATTTTTAATTATTTTATGTATGCAATTCGACTCTTACCACTGCATTCAAAATTTTGGTCCTCCGTGCCTGATTTTGTTGAGAACCTAATCAATGGCATTTGGTTCGAAAATTTGGAGCCCACAACTTCCACACTGATGTGACGGACAGCCAAAAGGCACTAAATAAAGACCAAGGGTCGCTTTGGCCCTCCAACTCCTCCTTTATCCCCACGTGTTTGCGAAAACGGACGGCACCATAGAGAGTGGTTCTCCTGCACCAACCTTATGGTGATATTCTCACATGGACTTTGCCCCTCTATATCTCCTTAACTATAGTTCCTAGCGACAAAAACGACTGAGCATCAATTGTAGCAAATTTAACGAGCTTTCATTTTGAGCTAAGTTATTATTTCGCTAGGGTGCGTAGTTTTTGAGTTATTTGCATAAAACAGAAAAACTTCAAATTGGAAGCCCCCCCGAGCAAAGCACAGGTTTTTCGATGGACTACAAGTTCTTATTGTTTCTGTATCGCTGGTTAAATTAGATTATTAGAAGCATTTAAGATAATTTTATCCATTGAGTTCTTGTGAGGCAATCAGTGGCGGAAACTTGCCGCCCAGGCTGAGTTACATATCCGGCGGAAAGGCGTTTAAAAAAGAATTCATGTGCGATTCTACGAAAAATTGAATAGTTTCGAACTATCTCAAGAATGAACCGATGGAATCTCCGTTGCATTCAGCAGACCTCCTAGTTCTTCAAATTAGTTCATTCAACCGTCAGTTTATTTTAAACGTGCCTAAAATACAATTCAAAATAAGTACCTTTTTAGAAAGCTGGCGACTTATGACTGATGTCACCCGTCCTATATTAAGAAAAGCTTTGAAATTCGGTACGTGTCAAAACGTGGCTTATTAAAAGAAACGGATCCCACATGCTGAGCCATTTTATTTCGTCCGTTTTTATGTATGATCGAACCTTTAGAATATTTTAAGTTTTTATGCCCGCCAAAAAAACTGTTCTTTTATTATTTTTTCAGGACATAAAACTATTTTTTAGCGGATTTCCGGTGGAAGGCGTCTTCACTTGGCATATTTAACGGACTAAAATAAAAGTTCGAGTTCATTAGCCTTGATAGAATCTGTCAAAAATTGTGGAAACTATGGAAGTTAGTAGTAAGAAAACCATTGAATTTGTTTTTTTGGTTTTTGGCGTACAGGGTGCTACAGGGGGACGTAATTTGCCTTGAAACAAAATATCTGGAATCGAGCCAGCAGCTGTTTAGGGCCTAAAGTGCATTGTCTTGATTATTTCGATAAATACTTAGTGGAGCGATAATTTGGCTCAGGAGGATCTCATGAATGAGTGGACTTGATGTGGCATTTTCTCAGCTTCCTGGAGACTTATCGGCTTGAAATTTTGCACAGAACTTCTTTAATATCAAATGATAAAGCCCTAAAAATTTCAAGTCATTTGGTTCTCAGGAAGCTGAGTAATTGTGTTTTCTTGGTTGTGTTTTGTTGTTTGGTTTTTCTATTTCGACTGTAGAATTTCTTTGAGGAAATGAAGGTTTTTCTTTGGATTCTAAAATATTTGAGCTGAAATGGAGATTTATTAGAGGTTGGTGGGTCTTGAAAATTAGAAGGTGGGCGAATGTAATTATTGTGAAGACGTGAGGTGGTTGGGGGCAGACGGGGGTGAGTCAAGTCTGGCGCCAGTCTTAATACGCGGAGAGCCACCCTCGATATCACCCCCCTCCTCCCCCTCCCCGGGAATTCCCACACCTCCCCCTTTCCCTATCATGTTCGAAATACCGTTTTACGACAAACATCCGAATTTTACGTTCAATCATCACAAAGTTTATTGGGTTGTAAAATTTGAGAATGTCCAAACAATGGTTTATTCTAAAATAAGTAAATGGGAAATGGCATATGAAGATTATTTTTTTTAGGAACTAATTTTTAATTTTGAGGGTATCGACTACAGAATCTAAAAAAAAGGACACACAATTGTCGAAAAAGGTTCAAAACCTGCGTATAAAGGGTATGTCTTGTCCGTTTTTTAATGTTAAGAGTGCCCTATAAATTTCAAGTCAATCAGTCCACAAGGAGCTTAGAAAAAATGCCTTTTTTGAATTAGTTTTCAGAGGGTATTATTTTCAATAAATAAATGCCATACTAGTCCAGTCAATCTAAGCCTGGGGGTAAAAAAAAAAAAAAGTATTTTGTTTATCTACAGAAATTTGTAGGGGTAGGACCCCTGATTAACCACAAAAAAGTCCCCTACAAAATCAGCAGTAGGGAAAAGTGTCTAGAGCGTTTTTAAGGTGTTTTTTTCGTTTTTTCTGCAATATCTCGAAAACCGTTAGTCGTAGGCGAAATAATTTTTAGTACAAAATTAAAGATAATTTAATTTCCTATAATTTTGAGCTAAAATAATTTTTTCGTAGGACCAAACGTTTCTGAGCTACGAGGTCGCAAAAAAACCGGGGTTTCTATTTTGACTTCTAGACGTCATTTAATCAAAAAAGTGTACTTGATAAAAGTTGTAGAGAATTTAATAACCTTAAAAACGACTCTTAAAAAACAATTAACGATCAATAGTCTGCCTATTGAAAAAATTTCAAAACAAATTTCATTCAAAAATTGAAATTTCAAAAAAATTTATGAAAACAAAATTAAAGCCTATAAAATTTGCTGCAAATTTGATTTAATAAGATTTTTTGTGAGACCAACCGTTCCTGAGCTACGAGGCGACAAAAAAGCGGGATTTTCGAGTTTTTCCTATGAAAAAAGTCAGATTTTAGAAACGTCGGAAAAAATCAAGGAAGGAAATATCCTATCAAAAAAGCGTACTAAGTAAACGTTGTAGAGAATTCAATTTCCGTTTAAAATCAACTATCGAGAAGCAATTAACGATCAACATGTAGGGGTGGGTGTAAATTTAAAAAACACAATTTTAACCCCAGAAGGACCTGTCGCCTCGTAGCTCAGATACGTTTGGTCCTCCAAAAAATCTTACTAGGTCACATTTGTTGCAAATTTAATACTCTTCAATTTTGTTTTTATACAATTTTTTGAAATTTGAATTTATTCAATAAAATTTTTTGACTGAACTTTTTTGAGTATTTTGAAATTGACCCCCACCCCTACATGTTGATCGTTAATTATTGTTTCTTACCCCCACCCCTGCCTATTGATCGTTAATTGTTTTTTAAGAGTCGTTTTTTAAAGGTTATTAAATTCTTTACAACTTTTATCAAGTACACTTTTTTGATTAAATGACGTCTTATGTCCTCTAGTGGTCAAAATAGAAACCCCGGTTTTTTTGCGACCTCGTAGCTCAGAAACGTTTGGTCCTACGAAAAAATTATATTAGCTCAAAATTATAGCAAATTAAATTATCTTTAACTTTGTACTAAAAATTATTTCGCCTACGACTAACGGTTTTCGAGATATTGCAGAAAAGACGGAAAAAATCACTTTAAAAACGCTCTAAACACTTTTCCCTGTGGTTTTGGTAGGGGACTTTTTGTGGTTAATCAGGGGGCCTACCCCTACAAATTTCCGAAGATAAACAAAACACCTTTTTTTTTATTTGCCCTTTCTGGGCTTGGATTGACTGGACTATATAATTGGTAACTAATAATAATTTTTATTTTTCATCTACATAAATATTTACAAAATATAATACAAAATTTAATTCACTACAGCAAATTAAAAGAAAAGATAAAATAAGTTAAAAATTTGAAAAAAACAATATTTTTTAATTTGTATTTCAGGCTGTAATTTTAGATTCTGGCTTCTTTCCGTTGAGGTTATGGTCGCCGATGGTTTCTTCTTCGAAAAGCATCCGCTCGATGAGTTTGCAGTGCTCGACTAGATTCGAGTATCCCCGGACGGTCGAAGCAAATCTGTTGTTGGAAAGCGGCGTCGCCAAAATTGTGTAGACGTGTCCAAAAACAAGGGCATCCAGTTCAGTCGGCCTAAACAACCAAAGAAATGTTCGTTTTTGAGAAAGTTTAAAAGAAAATTAAAGGGATAAACAAGACTAAAATAACGTTTATTAAAATGTCTTCCTTTCAATAGGACACTTTGGGTTTAATAGATGACAAAGAGCGTATATTGTGAGAATCGCCGCTTTCTAAAATGCGTAAAACTTTCCCTTTGACTATTTTCAGTCGATTTGAAAGATTCTCATAAATTTCGACTTCTTGTTCGATCATATGCGGATTTTCAAAACATGATTTTTCATCGACGCTTTCGCTTTTTGACAAATCAACTTGGGATTCGGAAATTTCGGACCTTTTCGCTTTGGCTTTTTTCTCGTTTAAAATTTCTTTAAGATATAATTTGTGGTAGGAGGGACAATCGATATCGTCGGTTAGATCGAGAAGGGCCATTAAAGACCTACAATGATTTTTTAAGTGGCCATATTGACGGACGGTCTCGGCCAGCTTTAAACCGGCCGAAAGACCTGGCCAGGTTAAAATTGAATAAACATGAGCGAAGAGAAGAGCATCAACTTCGCAAGGTCTGAAAACGATTTAAAAAACTTTTATTTCTTTTATAAAACTTACTTGTCGCCGAAAAAAAATTTTGACCTCTCCAATCGTTCACTGAGAGCTTGACATCCTCGGTCGACTTCTTCATATACCTAAAGAACAGGAAAATTTTTAAAAAGTCTAAAAAAAGTCTAAAAAGTTAAAGAATATAAGAAAAACGTTACTTTTTCCAATGATTTTTCAGCCCATCCAAGTGCTGAGAGACGTTTTATGGCACTTCTTCTTTTGAGGTAGCTGAGCATGTGATTTAAAGGGAAAGGATGGACTGAACCGTATCTAGGTTTCGTTATTTTGGTGTAAGTATCATTGTCGCACCATGTGATATAATTCTGAAATAAAAACTCCATTAGTTTCCCTTCCTATGTGGATCAGGGTGGTGGACGAAGGGTGGGGAAGGTTGGGGGAGGTGATAGAAGGTTGGGGGATCCTCCTCTTTTTCCTGTTTGTCGACCACCCTAACGTTATAAAATAAAACAAAATAAAAACCTCAGCATTTCCAAGCACATTGTTGACCAAAGCAATGAAAGCCCTCATATCAGCTTTCTTTAAATCATCCATTTGTGATGTCAAACCAAAACCCTGTAAGCAAAAAAAACTAATATCGAATTTAACTAGTTTTTTTACTTTTCCGTTGACGTAGTTAGTAATTGGTTCCATTTCTGCAATCAGGCACTTTCCACATTTGATAAAAGGCACTTTTCCTGTTTAAATTTAATTAGTTCAAATGATATTTTTTTAAATGAAAACTGACCTGATGGTGACATCTCTTCAGCATTGGTTTTATACTCGACTGTATAATTGAGGCGGCACATCTTTAAATAAGCTTGAACGGCAAGGCAGTTGGCGCTGTCTGGAAGGAGAATCTGCTCGGTTTCATACGGCTGAAATAGTTTCACGTCCTCTGGCCATGTGTTCGGACCTAAAAAAAAAGGTAAATATCATAAACTCAGTTTTTGGATAAAATTACAACTCTAATTGCAGTTGTCAGTTGTCCTTCCCAAAACAAAGATTTTAGCCCATCAAAAACAATTAATTGATAAAAAGAACTGTCAAAAACACGAAAAACTTATCTAAAATCACTAGATTTGATGGGGCCAACTAGATACTAACAATGTGACAAATAAGACCCTAGTATCCAAAAAGGATCAAAAAACGAACTACAAGAGGCATTTTGACGTTAAAGAACGAAATCTAGTGAAATAAGGCCCCCAGTGTACTAAAAGGATCAAAAATCAAGCTTAAAAGGGCGCTATTTGTCATAAACAAAATATAGGTCTAGTTAATAGGCTTAAAGCTAACATGAGATCCAACTTCTGACACCAAATTTTAGTTGAGATTTCACTTCTGACGCCTTAATACAAGCGACATCCATACTTGGGAGTAGGAAAACCATGTTCCCTATAACTGCTTTACCCTTCTAGGGTGTATAATCAGCAAAATTAGAGAGGAAGGTGACAGTACATGAAGAAGAAACATTTCTTAAGCTCTTGTGAAGTATTTACCAACAAAAAATTTGACATGATCATAAAGAATTGATAATACCGTTCATCTCCCAGTTGAAGTCTTCAATGATGCCAGAGGGCATTTTTTTTAAATTAGTTTTTATTAAATTTTCGAGTAACAAAAGTTATAACTTTTTAAATCTTCATGAAAAATGATAAGTCGAAGGTTACAAATTGGTTATAAATGAAAACTGGGCGGGGCCCCTTCACTATTTTTAACGCTGACGAAATTAGGATGGAATTTTGACTTTAATTTGTTTATTTAATTAATTTTCTTGTTTTTTATTTCGAAAATATAAAAAAAATGAATGAAATTCAAAGAAAAAACTCGAAAATTTACCGACTAGAATTTCATCAAAATCGTCTTGGTCGATGATTGCAAATCTTCTATCATCCTGATTATACATTCTAGCTAAAATACACTAAATTGAACTAATAAAAGTTTTTGACGTAAAATTTTAATAATTTTGTGGGCAAAAAACAGATGTGAGAATTAAGTTGGACAACCTGATTGGTCTTGTTGATCTCCACCGCTAGAGGAAGTCGATCTTGTGTTTTGTGACTAACCATGTCGAAAAGAGGTGAGTGTATTTATTATAAAACATCCGTAATTTATCAATAAATAGAACGTTAATTTATGTTTAATTTGGTTCATAAATGATTAGTTGATTGATAAATATTGGTTTTCGGTTGGAAAGTTGATGATGTATTTTGAAATGGATGTTAGTGAATAACGTGGTGGCGTTTTTCAGGACGTGGTGGTTCCGCCGGAGCCAAGTTCAGGATTTCCCTCGGTCTTCCTGTCGGAGCTGTTATTAACTGCGCCGATAACACTGGTAAGTCTTGGAAATAACTTATTTCAAGTGAGGATTACTTTGTATATTTTATAGGTGCGAAAAATCTTTGTGTGATCGCCGTCAATGGGTTAAGAGGAAGGCTCAATCGGCTCCCTGCAGCCGGGTCGGGTGACATGATTGTCGCCACAGTTAAAAAAGGAAAACCAGAACTCCGGAAAAAGGGTGAGCATGTTATATCATGTTAGGGTCATTGAATGCTTGGTTTCTGTGACATGTGGATATTCAAGGTTGACAGAATAGGCGATTTATTGGCCTAGTTTATCATTTTGCGATGAAACGCCCACTTGAGAACATTCTGGATGTTGTCCTATTGATGTTCTTTATTGGATGTGACTGAACACAGCATACCATCGTTCCTAGAAGACATGAAAATCTAAGTGCCATTTTCTTTTCTGCCGATTATCTGCCAGACTTTTGACCTGACGAAAAAAAGTATCAAAGTAAACCCCCCTTAATTTTAAGCGCGGAATCGATTGGCATGAATAACTTTTGGACCTGACGTACAGGGTGCTCATGAAGGATCCTAACTTCGTTATTTTGAGTACGTACCCTATGTTTTAACAAAAGAAATAGATTATTCGATAGATTTTCAGTAACTTTTACTTTAAACAATTTTTTTATAGGACCAAACTGTCCGATCGTTTGGTCCCATCATAAAAGTGTTCTAAGTAAAAGTCAAAGGAAATCAAGAGTACAATCGATTACTTTTGTCAAAACATAGGGTACGTACTCAAAATAACGAAGTTAGGATCCTTCATGAGCACCCTGTAAGTCGGGTCCCAAAGTTACTTATGCCAATAGATTCCTCGCTTAAAATTAAGGAGGGTTTACTTAGATACTTTTTTTCATCAGGTCAAAAGTCTGGCAGATAATCGGCAGAAAATGCCATTCCCAAAATGGCACTTCAATTTTCATGTCTTTTGGTAGAAACTTCAGACGTAGAGGAAGCCATTTCCATTGGCTTTTATGTTAACTTTTAGTTTAAGTCGAGTTATAACAAATTCCGTGAAATCTTTAATAAAACGCACATTTTTGACTTCATCGACAATCCGTTTTAAGACTCTAAAAGTACTGAAAAAACACGATTTTGAAAGAAAAGATGGTTAGGCTTCATTGAGTAGATCAAGATTTATAGGGGTTCAAAGTTAAAAAGGACAACTTGTAAAAACGTCTTAAAAAAAATGTCTTTTATAGTTAGGAAATTTCTGCTTTTTGGACAATGTAGGTATTAAATAGAGCTACAAATTGCCACCAGCCCGGTTTCGATATCATAAAAATTAGGGGTTTTACAGCCGTTTTTTGAAAAAACACAAAAAAAAAAAATTAACTTCAACCCAATTTTTATACCAGTTAATGAGCACCAATCATATTGCCCTTATAACAGTTCGAAGAGGAACCATTTACGAAGAGATTGGCGGTAGTCCGGTGTCTCAAATTTAATTGTGTCGAGAGTTACAGAATTTTGAAACAACAAATCCAGTTCTGTCTCATAGTAAACTAAAGGGAGAGAGATATTTATGTCAATTCCTGTATTAATGCAATTAGTGTGTACTGTGGGAGGGCGATTTTGCCATCCCAACCACCACCCCAGCTAGCCTTCACCTATTAAGGTTCAAGATAATCACATAAGTCCACATTAGCATCTACGCATTAGTACCTACCTCAACTGCTACAATTCTCAGTAATTGCCACAATTTTATTGGTTATTTTACCATCAAAAAACTATTTTAAAGAGCTTTCTAACTGGTTAGGAATAAACTTGTGGACGTTGCAGATGCTTGAATGTACGGTCATAAAATTGTGCCACTCTGAAACTTAAAACGTCCATAACTTAAACAGATTTTCATCAATTTTGGAACTTTAAATAAGCTCATTTAAATAGCTTTAATTGTCTGAATTTAGATGCCAATGATGTAATTAACTTTTTCAACCATTCTATTTTTCCAGTAATGCCGGCAGTGGTGATACGACAAAGAAAACCGTTTCGGAGGAAGGACGGGGTGTTTATATATTTTGAAGACAATGCAGGGGTGATAGTGAATAACAAAGGCGAAATGAAAGGTGAGTTTGAAACTTCAATTTGATGTTTTACTTATTCATTTTATTCAGGGAGCGCTATCACCGGTCCCGTTGCGAAAGAATGCGCAGATCTTTGGCCCAGGATTGCTTCTAACGCCAGCAGTATAGCATAAGCCTTTGTACAAAAAACTTTTTAATTAAAAAACACTATTTCCCATTTTGTATTTTCTTATTCCTTTATTCGATTTTTATCAATGGTTTATCTTCGTTTATATCCTGATTGTAAAGTTTGCGAGCGAATTCGTACTGAGATGTGACCTCATCTAGCGGCAAATATGTGATGGGTGGACCCATTGGCTTCTCCCGAGGTTTAACTTCAAGGCGTTTCTCCTTTCTATGGTAAAAAATTTGATGCGAATAGCGGCTCAGTTTGACAAAAACGTCTTTGCAGCGGAGAAGCTCAAGTCTGGCAAATCCCATTAAGCATGATGCTTCGCATTTTGCTTTTTTCTCATTTTTGATGTCTTCCACTCTTTTCCAATAAAGATCTTCACTCTCTTTAAATGAACGAAAGAGTCCTGTTAAAGTGAAGCCTAAAACATAATATTTAATCATTTTCATATGGAAAATTGGAAACACATTTGTTGAACAAAGGTGACTGTAGATAACTTCTAAAGAGGTTAAAAATTTGCTTAAAAAGACCCTTAATGTCCATAATCTGCCTAAAAAAGGGATTTTCTCCTCAAGAAAGGTATCACCCTAAAATGGGTCTTTTCTCATCAAGAAAGGTTCTCAATCTGCCTAAAAAGGGTCTTTTCTTATCAAGGAAGGTTCACTATCCCCCTAAAATGGGTCTTTTCTTCTCAAAAAGGTATCACTCTAAAAAGGGTCTTTTCTCATCAAGAAAGGTTCTCAATCTGCCTAAAAAGGGATTTTCTCCTCAAGAAAGGTTCACTATCCCCCTAAAATGGGTCTTTTCTTCCCAAGAAAGGTTCACAATCTGGCAAAAAAAAGGTCTTTGATCATCAAAAAAGGGTCAAAAATTTCCCTGACAAATGTCTCATTAAGAAAGAGACTCAAAACCAGCCATAAAATGATCTTTTCCTTCCATAAAAGGATTCTCTTCTTCTTTCCTCATATAATGAGGTTGGAAATTTTCCCTAAAAAGGTCTCAAAATCAACATTTGTGAAGCCTAATTTTCGTCAAAAAACCTCGAAATCAACATTTATGAATCCTAATTTTCGTCCAAAAACCTCAAAATCAACATTTAAAAAGCCAAATCTTCGTGAAAAACCTCAAAATCAACATTTTTTAAGCCATATCTTCGTGAAAAACCTCAAAATCAACATTTGTAAAGCCCAATTTTGGTCAAAAAACCTCTAAATCAACATTTATGAAGCCTAATTTTCGTCAAAAAATCTCAAAATCAACCTTTTTAAAGCCAAATCTTCGTTGAAAACCTCAAAATCAACATTTGTAAAGCCCAAATTTGGTCAAAAACCTCAAAATCAACATTTATGAAGCCTAATTTTCGTACAAAAACCTCAAAATCAACATTTAAAAAGCCAAATTTTCGTAAAAAAAAACAAAAAAAAAAACCTCAATATCAACATTTATGATGCTTAATTTTCATCCAAAAACCTCATAATCAACATTTATAAAGCCAAATTTACGTCAAAAACCTCAAAATCACCATTTATAAATTCCTAATTTTCAGAAGAAAATGGCCATTTTCTGCCCCCCCTAACTGAAAACCCACCCACACCCTAAGGTCCCAGTCCGCCAATGGTCGTTCTGACCTTAAAAACCCCCAAAATTGTGGGTTCGAGGTTAATACAACCTTTTGACAATAAAAATAAGTCTTGTTTTTAATGCACTTTATTATTATTATTATTAATTTTAACATGAAAAGAGATCTTACACTGTGAATTAGAATTTGTGACCGATGAGATCATTTCATTAATTTTTCTGCATTTAAAAATCTATTATTTACACAACGAAGCCTAAATGGGAGGTAAAAGTTGATTATAATACAATAAAAATTTTAAGCAAAAAAACTATCCTTATAATTTTGATTTTATTTACAATTACATAGATTGTGATGAGTCGTAATGATGTTTAATCAAATATCACAACAAAGGTTAATCGTCATGTTTCTTAAAAATTATTTACAAAATCTAAAGATGCTAAATTGCCACGGTTTGTACAAAGGTAGACTTTTATTTTAGTAAAATACGCATTTTTTGATTAGGATTTGTGTGACGGAAGCCATTTTTTACAAAAATTAAATTTAAAATAATTATTTTGAATGAAAAGAACAAAAAAAAAGTTGAGGTACATAAGAATATTTATGTATGGAATAAAGAACAACCAGAGAGCTTAATAATTAAGAAAAAAAAATTGAATTAGTTGAAGAAACTGACACTAGGATGTGCTAGTTTTTGTAAAAGAGCAACCTAGTGTTGGTTCCTTTAACTATTAATGTAATTACATTTTTATTCAGAAAAACAGTTGGCAAAACTACAATAATATATCTTAAATTTTAAAAAATATATAAAAATAAGTCTATATCACACAAAAATAAATCTATATTTTTGAAAAATATCTACATTTTGATGTTTCCATCTTGGGGGTAGAAAAGCGAGAATTTTAAAGTTCCATATCTTGAGCTTCATCTTCGCTGAAGTCGGACATGGAGGACTCGCTGTCTGAGGAGACGCCTTGAAGGTCTTGCTCTCGTATCGCCTCGTCGGTCGCATACTTTTTCACGTATTCTTGCACTTTTTTGCGGTATTCGTCTGGTTTGTGGAGGTACATGGCTGCCGCGTCGCCATTGAGAGGGTCGATCGGATTCGGATAAGTGAGCAGCTGCGGTAGAAAGGACTCGAATATATTGGACAAGTCGTAAAGAGCGGTCCATGCCTGGTTGATGACGTCTAGGCATACGGTCCCCGAAACTTCGTCTATATTCGGATGGTAGACTTTATTCATGAAGCCGATCGAAGGCGACTTGAAAGGATAATGTTCTGGAAGGTGTACGCGAACTTTCCATATACCGCCTTCATAGGGCGTACCTCTCGGACCATAAAATTTAACGCAGAATTCATTGAGTCCACCAAGTATCGTCACTTCGTGCTTACTCTCGATCAACTTGATCACATCTGTGTCCATTCGCCTCTTTCCTGCACTTGGTGACGACATCCTCAATTTTATATCACACTTTTAAAACTTTAAAAACGTTCCACGAATAGTTACAGCACCCTTTTCGCCATCCTTACGACCTGAAAAATGATGTAGAATTTTAATACCCAGCCTTTCTCTCATATGAAATTTATCCATTATACTTCATCAATGTCAAAGAATTGTGTTTGAGTAGAAAATTTTGACCTTGAAGACACAGAAATTTAAACAATTAACTCCTTAGCAAACACAGCTTCATTCCAGTTATGGACGTTTAAGTTCATTTTTGAGGACTAAGGAGTAGTAGCAATTTTTTGCATTAAAACACTTAATGAGGCTCGATTTCATTATAACACTTAAACGTCCAAAATTTTCTTGATTTTTGACCGTTTGACCATTAGAAAGCTCTTTAAAATGGCGGTATAAATATTGTATAAAATCGGTCAAAAAATGTGGGTGTTTACGGATGTTTAAACTTTTGACCATGAAATCTGCGCAGAGCAATCACATAGTAAGGCCGACCAGAGTGAGAGTAGCCAAGCAGGGTTGCCAAACGTTGTTGGAACATAAAGGACCACTCAGGGCTGCCAACCTGGGTCACAATAGTGTAAAGAATGGTGATTGACCCCAGTTGGCAACCTTTTGTGGTTCTTTACTTTATTCTAACCCTGGTTAGCGACTATGTGTGGCTTTTTACGCTGTTTGATCTAGGTTGACAATGGTCAGCAACTTTGATATGCTCTTATTGAGATTTTAACCTCAGTTGGCAACCCTGCGTAACTCTTTTAGCGATTCTGACACAGGTTGGCAACTCTGCGGGACCTTTAAGCTCTTCTGAGTTAAGTTGGCAACTCTGCTCTTTAAGCTGCTACGACAGTGGTTGGCAACCCTGCTGTGCTCAATGAAAGCAATTACAATTACCCAACGTTGCTAAGAAATGCATGATGGGAAATATCAAACTGCATGATGGGAAGCATTAAACATGATGGAAATTGGCAAATATCGAAATGCATTCCAAGATTTTAGGTTGGTTGGCAACCCTGCGTAACTCTTTTAGCGATTCTGAACACGTTGGCAACCCTGCAGGACCTTTAAGCACTTCTGACGTGAGTTGGCAACTCTGCTCTTTAAGGTGCTACGACAGTGGTTGGCAAACCTGCTGTGCTCAATGAAAGCAATTTATTACAATTACCCAACGTTGCTAAGAAATGCATGATGGGAAATATCAAACTGCATGATGGGAAGCATTGAACATGATGGAAATTGGCAAACATCGAAATTCATGATGGGAAATGAAAGTTATTTTAAAAACTTTCCAAAAATCCACTGAAAATGAGATTCCAAAAATAGCACCACAGTTAATCAAAGATTGCTGAAAAACGACAAGAATTCATAAAATTTAATATTCGTAAATGTGGTTCACACAACAAGTGAATTTTTGCAAGTTTCAAGCTAAGTCATGTCGAAACCTGTTAATCTCATTAAAAAAATTAACCAAAAATCCATTGAAAAAGCCAGACTTCAGAAATCTTTTCTCAATCCTTTCTAAAATCTTAAAAAATCGAAAACTCGTCATTGTTTACAAAAACGATGATTCGTCCTCACAAAAGAAGATATCGAAAAAAATATTTTTCAACAATAAGGCCAAAAACCTCGAAGATAAACAATGATAGTATTATCAAAAAAAAAATTAATTTTAATAAAAAATAATTTTCTTTAAATTAATAATTAATAAAAACGAGAAAATTAAAACAAAAATAATTTATTTTCATTAAAAATTAATTAAAGTATCAGTGTCCTCTATGATCATCTTTTTGCGTAGTTTGATGGTATTGGGAAATAAATTTTTTTTTCCCTTTTTTAACATGATTCCTTTTGCTTACCTAAGACGATTGTTCTTTTGCAGGACGAAAAAAAGTTAAAATTATGACGTTTTAAATACTGTTTATTAATACTAGGACGTTTAAAAAGGCGAGAATATTCAAGGAGAGGACACAAAAGGGAGAACAACAGTGTTGCAGCTCTGCAGATGTGGGGAACGTTCGAAAATTGTACGTGAGACGTGAACTCGGATTGTGAACGGGTGATTCCCCTACTCCTTCACAGTCAGATGTTCTCCAAGTACCAACTTAACCCAAATTACCTTATTTGACCTATATTTTAAAATCTACTAAAACTTATTTTTTAAGGTCTAATTTATGTTTAAAATGGTTAAATTTATGTTGTTTGTTGTAAAAATGGAATTGGAAAGGTATAGAAATGAAAGTGGTCATGCTGATTGATAACCTAAAGAGAACCTCGTAGTGTATGGTTTTATGTTGGCTAGCCTGATTGTTTTTCGCTTTGCCGGCTTTGATAGCGTTTGAGAAACGTTTTATTTCAATTCTGTGATTTTTTTGTGGTAAAGATGAGTAAAGCACATCCTCCAGAGTTGAAGAAGTTTATGGACAAGAAGCTTTGCATAAAACTGAACGGTGGGAGGAACGTGATCGGGATTCTTCGCGGTTTCGACCCTTTTATGAACATGGTGGTCGACGAGTCGCTCGAGGAGAAGAAAGACGGTCAACGTGCGAATATCGGGATGGTCGTCATACGAGGCAACAGCGTCATTATGGTCGAGGCGCTTGAAAGACTTTAGCTGTTTTGGGGGGGAGATGGGAAATACCGTTTAAATTTTGTAAAGATTCCTTTTTTTTAAGTTAATTAAAATGTAATTTGATAAGTGATTGTTGTTTCATTCATCTGGCATGACATATCTACCCTTATTTGGTAAATATTTCGGCAGGTGCCATGTAATTTTGTATTTGGTGGTGTCACACACTGTTTATTTGGCAGGATGTGTCTGGCACCAGAAACGCAGGTTGTGTGGTACCATTACATACCTACAGCGAATTGTGGCACCAAATGCAAGGGAATTGTGGCATCAAATTCGAGGAAATCGTGGCACCAAGTACAAGAGAATTATGTCACCAAATACAAGGGAAATGTGACACCAATTACAAGAGAATAGTGGCACCAAATTAAAGGGAATTGTGGTACCAAATACACATGGTTTGAAGCACCAAGTACAAGAGAATTATGGTACCAAATACAAGGGGAATGAGGGCCGCAAATACAAGGGCATTGTGGGACCAAATACTAGGGCATTGTGGCCAGGGGCGGATCGGCCAGCCGGGCGCATCCCCTTGACTGGCCCTCTTTTCTTTCAAATATCCTCAAAAAAAAAATTTTTTTTTTTTCTAACAATATTTTAAGGCTGTTTTTCATCAAAAAGCTTAATCGACATTTTAAGAGCCAATTTTTCTTCAAAAACCTCAAAATCAAGGTTTCAAGAGCCCAATTTTCGTCCACAAACCTCAAAACCAAAGTTTTAAAAGCTTTTGTCACAAATCTCAAAATCAAGCTTTTAAGAGGCAAAATTTCGTCAAAAACTGCAAAATCAACATTTGTAAAGCTCAATTTTCAGCCCCTAAACCACAAAATCTAAATTTTAAAACCCCTCTTTCGTCAAATCTCTAAATCAAGGTTTTAAGAGCCAAATTTTCGTCAAAAACCTCAAAGTCGACATTTCTAAAGCCAAATTTTCGTCAAAAACATCAAAGCCAACATTTCTAAAGACAAATTTCCGTTTAAAAATAAAAACATCTAATCAACATCAAAGAGACAATTTTTTGTCAAAAACCTCTAAATCATGGTTTTAAGAGCCAATTTTTCACCAAAAACCTCAGAATCAGCGTTTAAAGTGCAATTTATTTTTGTCAAAAACCTCAAAATCAACATTTGTAAAACCCCAATTTTTCTTCAAAAACCTCAACGTTAACATTGAATACTTTTTTTCTTTGCACTATGAAAAAGTTTGGGCGTTTTCGAATAGCCCAGGCCCCTGTGAAATGTTTCAGTACCTCAACTTTTTTTTGGCTCTTTTAGCTGATTTCCAATTTTAGTTTTTTTTAAAAAAATCTGCTAAAAGCGGCCCGATCCGCCCCTCATTGTGGCACCAAATACACATAAATGGTAGTTGTTACTTGGTTCATCAATTTAGAAGTAAAAGAACTAATAGTGTTCTCTCCTCCAAAATTGCTTAAAATTTCCCCCATAACTCTCTTTGTTTCTTGAATCCGTCAAACAGCTTAATTTTTTTTTTAAATAATATGTATCTGCATTTGATCCAAAAAATTGTGACTTCTCGTTATGCCAGAAACACTGCCATGTCAGTCCATTTAAAACGTATTTGTTCAATGAAGGTAATTAAGATTTTACAAATTATCGTGGCTTGCGGAGAAAACAAAGCTTGGGAAGAAAACAAAAAACGCATTTTTTTTATAAAGTTATTTTATTAGAAACGAACTCCTTAAAATCTAAAACAAAAGAAGAATTAACAATATTTCAGTTAAAATGTAGAATAACTTACTTCGGTAAGATTTTGTCAGCTTCGGCTAACCTCTTTATACAGTCATCAGATTCACCCTAAAAGAACAAAAAACAACCATCAATTACAGTCCCTCATAAGTCATAATTCAGCCAACTGTAGCTGATCTTTCAAGGATTTGAAATTATCAATCTTCAATAGTTATGGGAAACCATCCATGGCTGTGGTTTAAGCTTCAGAAGATTGATATGCTATAACCAGATCAATAGGTACCCTAGACCCTCAATATCACCATAAAATTATATTATGGATAACCCGAGCCTCCACCATAACCACTCGCTTTTCAGATAAGTCACACTCAGCATACTGAGCTAATGAAAGACTTGAAAGATACATTTCACACATAAACATAATTTAAGAAGCGATAGAATATTACCATCCTTCTGATGCTTCCGCAGATGGCGTACATCTTGCAGGTGTCGGTGATGATCCCGGTCGCCGGATCGACGTCAGGAATCGTCAACTGGATCGAAGCGTGATCCTTAGCGTGGATGATTCTGTTGCTCGAAGAGCTAAAACGAACGAAAAATTAATTTACCGAAATAAACACCAAAACACGTGGATTGTTAAGGTTATCTTTACCATTTCCTCGGGATGTAAAGGTCGCTGCTGATAGCCACTTCGTTCTGCATGGTTTTTTCCTTCTAAATTTATTAAAATAAATAATTAGATAAGTTAATTGTACACAATGATGGAATTTGAGTGACTTACTTTGCTAGAAAATCGCAAAAATTAAAGTTGACAAAGCGAGAAGGTTGACCGCTGATTTATCGAAGAACGGACCAGTGATGCCAACTGTATACTTTTATTTGCCAAATAATCCCTTTTTTAAACAAACAAATTAAATAATTCTTTTAATATTTTAAATTAAAAATTCTTTACACAATTCAAGAGTATTTATACGATTTTTTCCTTAAAAATTATGTAATTATTTTTGATTATAAAGGCTGTGACTTTGTCCCCCTCTTTTTTTGATGATCGGTTTTGGTCCGTGTACAAGCGTAAAATTGTGTAAAAGACTATAATTGGACCAAAAATGGAATCAAAATTTAGCTTTAAAACAAATGAAAGGTATTGAACAAGTTTTTCCGGTTTGTGCCTGAATTTTTGTTTTATTTCAGCGGTTCTAAGAGGCAGAGGACTGAGATTTTCAATTTTGCCGGGCCTGGAAC
This sequence comes from Orius laevigatus, assembly GCA_018703685.1. Lineage (NCBI taxonomy): Eukaryota > Metazoa > Arthropoda > Insecta > Hemiptera > Anthocoridae > Orius > Orius laevigatus. Next base: position 151,568 of record JAGWEN010000236.1, read on the forward strand.
AAGCAAGGACACGAATGCTGAATTCATGTTTAAAGGAATTCCTGGATATGTTGGACCTCCGAAAAGATTCGATTACGATGGCGATGATAAAGAAAATGCCTCAAACTATAGAGAATCGAATCGGAGGCAATTTGTGGAAAAAAGGGTAATTGCGTACCACTAGCTAGACTGGATTTTTCACCTAAAGTTTGTCATAGTACTCATCAGGGGCGGACTTTGATTTTGAGGTTTTTGACGACAATTTGGCTTTATAAATGTTGAATATGAGGTTTTTTGACGAAAATTAGGCATCATAAATGTTGATTTAGAGGGTTTTTTTTGGACTTAAATTAGGTTTTACAAATGTTGAATATGAGGTTTTTGGAAGAAAATTTGGCTTGTTCATTTCGAGCTTTTTTGAGCAAAATTAGGCTTTTTGAATGTTGATTTTGAGGTTTTTCACGAAAATTTGGCTTTGTAAATGTTGATTTTGATATTTTAGGTATTTTTGACGAAAATTAGGATTCATAAATGTTGAGTCTGGAGTTTTTTTTGACGAAAATTAGGCTTTACAAATGTTGATTTTGAGGTTTTTCACGAATTTTAGGGGATATTTGCACAAAAAAAAAAAAAAAAAATCTTGAGCTATCCCACACCCTCCTGGGGACAGTTTAAGCACCCCCCTAGGAAGGCGCGCCTCAGGTTACGCTAAACAAAACCTGACCCGGGGGGGGGGGGGTTCTATCCACCCGCCCCCCTGGGCCAGTCCGCCCCTGGTACTCATCCCTCAAATCTCGCCACCCCCTGGATAGCCCTATTACACCCCAAAAACCCATATTAGGCCCCCAACTCCTAGATAATTTTATTATCCCTCAAATCAATCCATTGCGTCACAAAA